>VYXC01008884.1:1068893-1169322 GCA_013397175.1 Platysteira castanea
AAAGGGACTAAACCAAGATTCAGATTTAAATGTTTAAATGTTATGTACCATACAAATGTTTCTCTCTATCAGACAAATAGTTTCTATTATGTCTAACATTCTATTATGCTTTATTTACGTGATATTTATTACCAGTGTGTAAAACTGTGGTTCATAAGCCTACAGAATTATAAGGTATTTAACTTCTTTTTTAAAAAAAATCCAAAATGATTTGCATACAACATTGAAAAAGTCAATATAATTTAAAGCTAAGGAATACCCTAAATAAAAATCAGGTTCTGATTGATAGCATCATTGTTCATCTTGAGCTGTTTAAATACCCAAAGTTGTCATCTCCTCGTGATGTGACAAACATACTCTAATGGATTATTCCTATCTCTAAAATAATGGTATTGCCAAATACATATGAATATACTCCTTTTTCAAAAATGTAACAGTAAAGGCTGACATGAAATATACCTTTTTAGATGCTGAGAATTAGATGATGACATTATCCACAACACACTGCACAGTGTCTCCCTTATTAACCAAACAATCTGGGAACAATTGAGAAATCTCTTAAAGCAAGGCTCATTAATTGTAATATGTGGCAAGAAATGTCCCTATTGCATTGCAATCATGCTGTTCTATATTACATAAAAGATTACTTCCAAATAATCTCTGTGTTACAGGCATACATTTAGTATGCAATATCCATTATGAACTTTTTTTTATACATTGAAGAGTTTTCTAGAGTGCTGAAATTTTAGGGAAAAAATATAATATTGTTTTTTGTTTCTGAGAGAAATCATTTATTAGTTGCAAAATGTTCAGTGGTAAAATAGTCTGATCTGAAAGATAAACTGAGATGGGTACCTAGAGAGGAAAATACCCAGAAGTTAAAGTAAGTACCAGTGGGTCACTTAAAATGCAAGAACACAGACATTGCTTCAGCTGTGTTTCGTGGGGGAACATGCTTTTTTATGAAACTCAGTTGTTGCAGGACTCAAGAGTGATATCCATGAAGGATGTCTAAAACCACCATTTGAGTCCTGATTTTGTTTAAACTGCAGAAAACAAATGAGTTCCAGTATACCATATCCCTGTGACCAGTAACAGACCATAGACTTTGCACTGGTTTTGCAGCAGCTCAGGGCTGAAATTGGTTATGTGGAATCTGTGTTAACTTCTTTTGACGTGATTGCTGCTTTGTTTTCCTTAGTTTAACTGCTACAATTCTTTTTTTTTCTGATCAGTTGTTTATGGCTAATTTGTTTTCCACATAATTGTGTGGTAAAACCATGGTTTTATACACAAAGGACAAAATGCGCCAGAACTTGGCACTAGTGACTAAAGTAAATGAGACTTGGGTCACATGGATTGTATTTTAGGCTTGATTTTTATCTATGAAAATGTAAACAGTAGGTAAAGATGCGTAAGCTAAACTTCAGCTATGGGATATTCTGTACAAAACAAAAACAGTGCCTGGAGGCTGGGAAAGCAAATCAGAAGAGAAGACCTCAGACTCTGCAAAGATCACTGGATGAGCAGTAGTGCCATCAGGAAATTAGGTGACCTATAGGGGATATAAAACCCAGTAAGAATCCACAGACAGGGACCATTTTTAAAGGCACTCATCTTGAGCTCTCACTACTACTGCATAATATCTCACCCCCTCAGTCTCCTTTTCTCCAGGCTGAAGAAGGCAAGTGACCTCAGCTGTTCCTCATATGGGTTCTTGTTGCAATCCGGTTTAAATCCAGAAGAGCAAAGAAAACTAAGTCTCTGTGTATAAACTGGATGGAACTTTGAGAAGATTCAAAATATTCCCAAGAACGAGATTAAAACAAAACGAGGTTAGATGCTGGTGCCAAAAAATTTAAGTATTTTATTTAATAGTAAAAGAAGCAAAGAGAAAGAAAGAGAAAAGAAAGAAAGAAAGACATAGAGAAAGAAGTGTGCGTGGGGACAGGGAGAGGTGACAGGGGTTAGGCGGGAGCATATCACCCATCTGAGGGTCCCAGTCGCGTCTCGTTGCTCCCCTCCATCTGGTCTCTTGGTGGTGAGGGTCCCCCATTGCCATGCCACGCCACGCTGCCACACACGGCCACATTCGGCCACATTCAGCCACATGCCGAGGAGTAAAGAATCCTGTGGATTAATATATACTTTGGGCCAGGTGGGAAAGCCCACATGCCTCCCTTGTGGGGGCCAGCTTGACACACTGTCCCTTGCAACACTGAGGGTCTGTTGCATCACCTCTGGTGCAGGGTCTGGGGACCCCTTTGGGGGGGCCTTTGATGGGCCATGTCAGCCCCTCTGCTGTGGATAAGCTTTTCCCCGGGTGAAGGGCCCCTCAGCTGGGCTCCTCTGCACAGGGGAGGTTGGGCGGTCACTGCGCCTCTCACCAGAGGCTTTTCCAACACACCCAAAGCCTCTCTCCCCCCACCCTTTGGTGCAAGGTTCTGTGAGAGCCTGGCAGCTGATAGCCCTGGGGCTGTGGTCTCCACCTTGGAGGTGTTAAGCTTGTGCTTTGTGAATGTCCCCAGCCCTGAGTTGTTATTTTATCTTATCTTTATCAGCGAGCAGTGTAAGGCCTCAGTCAGGGCCCCATTCAGGGTGTGGTAGTCTTCTCTGCAACTTTTGCAACAATTTTAAAAGTCCTTAATGAAAAAGTGTAAGTCATAAACTGTAATATTTCAGTCTCTGGCAGTTCTTCTCCAGACCCCTCACCATCTTCATAGACCTCCGCAGTATGGTCTCTAAGAGCTTAATGTCTTTTTAATACTGTGGCACCCAAAACTGTACACTAGACTCAAGGGGAGGCTGCACCAGTGAGTGAAGAGTGGGACACTCACCTCCCTCGGCTGGCAATGCTAAGAGTAAGAGCTTGCTTTAGATGTAAAGACTGTTTCCATCCATATCCATAAAGATATATGTTCATCCATAAAGAAGATGCTGAGAGTAAAATACATAAATCCAAAAAGTCCTGACATGCACACATCCCACCCGCACAAACACACACCCTCTTGCCGAGCCTTGGGAGTTTCCTCCTGCAGAAGACATGGCTGCTCCAGCTTTGTGTGCCTCCTGCTGATGCCTTAGGTTTTAATTTCTATATTTTTCAAATCCTGTACTGCCTAGTGTGTAACTCTAAACTTTCTTGTAGCTTGTTAGCTGCTCTCTTAGGCCAGATAGACATAACAAAGCCTCTCTAAGCTTGCTGTTCAAGGACACTCAGGCTGTCCTAGGCCCAAAAGGTGTAAACTAGGACCATGAAAGAGGTGGAGAAATTGAAGAGAGCTAAAGTTTTAATTGGTGAATTTATGCTGATATGCAAATGGACCAAACCTATATCAGTGTGAAGAACTCATGACTTGTCATCCATCTTGGGGTCCATTTTATGGAAGCAGCCTCTGGCTCCCCAGGGTGTACTGAAGGCCCTTCAAATAAATACCTACCTTTACTCCCTTACTCCTGTCTAGTCTCTGTTTCTAGGTGGCTGGGAGAAAGCATCATGCTGCTTTGGATCCTGTGCCAACACACCCACCACTGAGGAGGTGCCCCAGAAGGTGCCTCCCCACCCCGAGTGGGGTCCCTGTGTGCTGCCCCTACACTGCCAGACCCCTGTCAGGTGCAGGCTGCTCCTGGTGTCCCATGGGGCAGCTGCACTGCGGGGCTGCAATCGGAGTGTCCTGGCTTTTTCCATGAAAGCAGAATTTTTCCTGATCATGCAAGTTCTAACAGATTTTTTTTTTCCAGCTCTAAAGGGGCATTTCTAGCCAAAACTACAAAAAATGGAAGCAGTTCTATACAGAAAAAAACCCCAACCTTCAGCTTTTTGATTCCTAATACAAGAACTGAAAAAAAATTGCTTGAAATAGATTCTTGACTTCAATTCAGACCTTAAGAAAAATTGCCTGTTACCAACTTCAGTTCATTAATCATGAGGCAATTTTCTCTCTAAGTAGCAGGCAATACCAGGCAGATGACATTTAACTTGTTTTAGTAAAAATAAAAAATATAACTTGTGTGAAAATAAACGTTTTCTTTATTCCTGTGTACTGTGGCACTAACGATTTAGATTTGAAAATCACCTTTATTTAAGTTACCAGAGATTTCAGCTGGAAAAAAAAGTTGAAACAACACTAATTAAATTAATTTAGCTTTTTCTTTTTTGCATACTGCCTAAAAATGTAAATTATGTCTTGAAATGTGGGAGACTGGATTGCAGTTAGAAAGGTTAATGCTCAAGGGCATTAAATAGTTCTTAGAATTTGAAATCTATTTGCAGTTATTGAAGAACTCATTTGGGAAAATAATGTCTAGGCTGTGACTAGTCACTTGATGTGTTTAATGTTAATGGTTTGCTGTTGGGACTATTTAAATGGTCACCTTCCACATAATATTGTCTTTGTTCTCTGATGGAAGCCTTTAATCTTCTTAATTAAAAAAAAAAAAAAAAAAGAAAGAACTCTTGGGAATTGAAGGGGTTGGACTAGGGAGTGATACCTAGGTAAAAAACACAGATTGCAAGAGATTATGCTCCAAGAGGAAGTTTAGAAAATTTAATAATATTTTTCTGTATTCTCTCTTCTCTCATCACAAACAAAAATATATTTTCTATAGTTGCGTAGATTATTCCCAAATTAAATATAACTATGGCTAAATATAACTATGTTCTTCCTGATGCAAAAAGAATGAATGAGACAGAATTTGTGAATATTTAATAGATTACATTTTTTTCCTTTTCACTCATGAAGAACATTCAGTTTTCTGATCTTCAATTCATATTAAATAAAATACACAAACAAGGCTATATTTTAAAAGTCATTATAAAAACTACTACAGTTGACATAATAATCATAGAATCATATACTGACTTGGCTTGGAAAGGACCTTGAAGATCACCTTGTTCTAACCCTCCTGCCACGAGCAGGACACTTTACACCAGACCAGGTTGCTTAGACAGCCATCCAACCTGGTCTTAAACACTTCCAGAAATGGGACATCCACAACTTCTCTGGGTAACCAGTTCCAGTGTCTCACCACCCTCACAATAAATATTTCTTCTTAATATCTAATCTAAACCTATTCTCTCACTTAAAAGCCATTCCCCTTCTTGTCCTGTTACTACAGTTTTTCCAAATACAGGGGGCAAAAGTCTGCATAGGTCTTTGCAAACTGACAGAGCTGTTGGAATTACTAATCAATGCACTCTCTGAAAAATAATCATCATCTAAAAACATGTTTAAATCAAATAGAAATGCTTTCATAAATTTTCCAGCTAAAGATATGTAATTAGTTTCCATGAAAAAAACCACTACTAAATTAATTTTAATGAAGGGATTTCAGTAGCTAAAATGCCATGTCTGCATTGGCTGTTTTAGCTAATCTGACATTGAGTCCCAGGCTTACAAAGTCAACAAAACTCTTAGGACATTGTGCTTACTTAACCATATTGTTTGAATGACCTGCTTCAGAAGCAGCTAAGTAAGTCAAGATTTATTAGACAATTTCAACAAAGTATACAGAAATATCTCAAAGTATTGCTTGCAAGCTTAAATGTGAAGAGAAGAAGCAAACACTTCCACAGACACTACCTTCACCTGAGGAAATTTTTAAATAGTGGCTTCATGGCATTTTGGTATAAATTATGCCCTTGTGTGTTGTCAAACAATATTGATGATGTCTTTTTTTAACTTATGCTAAACTATTTTTGCCTTCTATATTGCTGAACTATTTTCTTTCCAGTCAGTGACTAGTGCATTTTATACATTAGTTTTTCGAATATGAGTTATCATACTTGATAGTGATACACTATGTCATTAATATAGTATAAAGAGACTGGTTTGTCCTTGATTTTTTCGCTGCACAGCTGGTTTACAGCAAAAGGAGAAAAGCTATTTCTAAACTCTCTTCCCCTTCAAAATAAAAGAGACATCATTACATAAAAATATCCTATACTGTATTGTTTTTAAATTTATTATTTCTATCTTTTGAATTGAAATACTTTTTAAAGACTGTAAGAGAAATGTATGAAAATAATCAAATAATATACAAGACCTAAAGCAGTATGCTAAGAAATTTCATTACAGCTCTTGCTTGATATTGAGGCTCCTTGAAAAGCATGAAGAACAAAAAGGATTTTAATCCAATCAATGGCCTTGTACATTAAATATATGACACCATAATAGAGTTGCCTTGAACCAAGAATAAAAACTGCCTCAAAGCATTAAGTAAAACTCTCCAAAATTTAACATTGAGATCTTAGTCAAGTAAAACATTTCAGCAGATGGAGCTAGACTGTTGGTGGAAATACAAAAACTACTGCTAATACAACTGCTACCATTACTATTGCTGCTGTAGTTGACTCATAAAGATGATTTAGGTGCTTTAATACAGGTAATATGGTGTTCTGGGGAAATGGTGAAATTATCCAGTCCGGGCCACTTGCATTCTATTTACTATATAAATTCTGGACTCTTACTCCAAAGAAAGAACTTAAATTTCCACTTTCTTTTGAAAGAATTAGATTTGTGCTCATCACCCTGAGGAGCTTTCTCTTTTGCTAGCACAACATGCCATATTACAAAACGTATGTTTTTTTACGTTGCCTCCTCTGTCATTCATACAACCATTGGTATGACAACTACAGCGGCTGTTTATGCAGAAAAAATAAAGTTGCAGAACAACTTCAGTGATACCTTGGTTGTATCTGTATGCAGTGAAGAAATCCTCACCACTGGACCTGACAGGTTTTCCCAGAGTAATAACAAATATACCATGTGACACTGAGTGGTGGCTTGCCCAAGGCCCCCTGCGTCCCTCTGCAGGCGCCCTTGGTGGCCTGTCGCAGGTGCTGGAGAGTGCAGTGTCCCTTCGCAGATGGCGAGCAATCACTCGCTGGCAAGGTGCATCATGCAGGAGTAAAGAGGCAGGAGAGAGCCTTCAGGTGCAGCACACCAAGTTTATTTCCCGATGGAGTCCACGAACGAAGGACCAAGATCTCAGGGCTGACAGGGGTTTTTTATATAGGGGGAGGGCTAGCTCAAGGACCAATAGGGAACAGGCTCAGGGGTGGATCCGGGAAAGATTGATAGGTTTACCACAAATCAGGGAAGTGCAGAGGCGGGACAACCAGGCAGGGTCCAATGGTATTTCAGGGGAAGGGGAACATTCTAGAGGGAGAGGAGTGTCCTGGGTGGATGGACAGGGAAGTTTCTGGGGGAAAGGGAGCGGCTTAGATGGATTGGCAAGGGTTCTCTGCCCAGAGGGCGGGGATGGGGAAGGAATCTCTGCCTGGGAGGCAGGGGAAGGGGAGTGTCCAACCGAGAGGGGAAATACAATTCATGAAGGGAAATAGCTATAACAACCAGGGTACAAAATACAACTTATAGCTATTTTAACTGAGTTGACAAGTAATAACACAAATTGCAGAGAGGAAACCTTTCCCAATCAGTTCCCCAGCCTAATGCTAGGCTGGGGCACCACAACAACCGGGAGCCAGCCATGATCTGATAAATGCTCCACAAAAAAAATCAGTTCTGGGAACAAAAGTTAGGAAGTCAGATTTGAGCAAGTCTAATCATCATGGTGACTGGCTTGTTTATGTCTAACCACAACACTTTATGACTTGCACTCTATTAACAGTCTGACACTGTTGACCACTATCTTTTAATGCAAGGTGTAAGATCACCCAGCATTAAGTGATATGCACTCAGATTCAGTGGTGTATATCTCTCTCTTCTCCATCCCCATCTGTGCCACTGCTATTCAACCAGAGGGAACCTAGGAAAAGAACAGACAGGGATTGGGAGGATCAACCTTAAAGTAGTTGTAAATAACGCTCCAGATATCAGGAAGAATTTTTATTCCAATCTATGTCTCTGCCCAAAATGTGATGCTACTTATTATAATCTAGACACAAGTGATAATATGATTGTATGGCCAGTTCAATGTATTAAACAATTTTGACTATAATTCATTTGAGCTAGGTCTTATGTGGCCAAAATGCAAAGCCCATCTGTTTAATAGCTTTCTCACAACTGAAAAAAAACCTGCAAAAAAATAAAGAAAGAAAATTCCAAGCACCTGCTTGGAAAAGGAGAAAATTCAGCCCTACAGTAGACGACCTCTAAGAATTTATGTAAGACATGTGAGACAGTCTTGGAGGTCACTATGAGGCTCACAGAAGAAACAAACAGGTAAAGCAACCAAAACTAAAACCAAAACCAATCTTCTGCCATAATTATGTCCTTTTCTCCCTTTGATTTCCAATATTGGCAGTGCATTTTTATCCCGCTTGTTGCATAAAGCGCAAGAACACTCTAGAGTTCTCTTTTGCATCATTAATCTGTAGACTAGATTACATTGTTTATATTCATTCTGCCTCTTCAAGTCCATTCTGGTTAATACAATTTCGCAGTTTATTTCACACTTTTTGGACTGTCATATATAAACAACATTCAAGCTATTCTTAGGATAAAGGAAAAGGTAATAACACTAACATATCAGGCCCAAAATTAGAGTAATGAAGGGCTTTAAGTCATAGTTACCCATAAGAAAACTTCATTCCTGTTACAGGCAAGCCAGGCTTCTGATCATTATTTGTGGCATTGTCAGATTTGCTATTCAGGTAGTAGATGTCCCCTAGAATTTTACTGCTTATATTAAAATACTTACAAGAGAACTAATGACTTAGTAGTGTCTAGCATCATACTCTTAAGGAAGATACAACCTCGGAAATGCCATTGTATTTCTTCTGTCGGATTTTGTATGTAGTTCTTTGTTTGAAAAATGTTGGTGTCTAGTTCTTGTTTACATTAATTTATACATCTTATGTCTTGTGACTGTTAAGGTTCTTTCAGTATCCAAGCCCATTTTAGTCTTGACTTACTGTGAGTAATGATTTCCAGATTTAGCTGCATTTATGTCACAATTTCAAAGGTTATTGTCTTGGAGTCAGTCACATGAATTCCATCAAGGAACAAAAGAATTTCTGAAGCAGCATATGAAGTGCCATGTTCATAGGAAGTAACTATATAATCATAGTCACAATTTCTTTGCGGCAACAAAAAAAACCCAAGAACACCAAAACAGAAAACAAACAAACAAAAAAAACCCCAAAACCCAATGAAACAAAAAACAAGCAAAAAACAAACAAACAAAAAAACAAACAAAAAAGCTCCCCAACCCAAACCAAAAAACAATAAGAAAAAAATAAAATAAATTTTTTAAAAGTGGTGGAACCAATAGAATCATGTCCCTTTCCTTTCTACAATCTCACTAAAACTCCTTATCCTTTGCTTACCTAGCTTTTGCTCTTTCAACTAAGACTATTTCATGGGAGGTTATCACTCAACATCTGCAATTATAGGTGCAAATGCAAACACCACTTCCCTTTTCACACCTTACTTCCCACTTCTCCAATCTGTCTAAACTTCATAGCCAAATTTCCTCCTCCTCTCCCTCCCTTTTATCTCAATCAACTGATTTTCACCTCTAATTCTTGTCCCTTTTTTGGCAGCAAGTACGGGTTTCCTTTTCCCACATGCCATCTCCATCACTCTAGATCTCCTACACTTCACGTTTGACCCTTAACATATTTTCATGTCTTGCCCTATTTTTTTCTGATATAAGCAGCCACAATTTTTAAAAAATAGTCCTAATCTACTTCTTATTTTCCCACCATGAACAGCTTTTCATATTTTTTCCTCCCTACACAGTTTTAAACAGCTGCCTTTGCAAAGCAAGCTTTTTTCTTTCTGTTCAGTTGTTTGTCGGTTTTGTTTTTACTTCAATGCTTTTGTCTCTCATTTAAGTTTCTATCTTCTTCCTGTGTTGTAGAAATAGAGTAATATAAACTATGTCACAACTGATAATGGATAAAACCTCATCATCTCCAATGTATGTTTACATATGTGTCATGTAAATATATAATCTCTCTGTAGTGCTGCTCTAAACATTTTTCTATCATTATACACTGTTTGTAGAACTCAGGTTGCTGATTTTCTCACTGAGTTTTCTCTTTCTCTTTTATCTACCTCTTTGTTCCTATTGGCCACATTGGAATGTCCAAAGTACCTCCTACACAATTAGCACCCAAGGCAGATAATTTGATGACTAGTGATTTGGAAGAGCTCTGGGGAAGCTGGCTAGCACAGTCAGAAATGCTTACTGGGAGAGTTTTTTTCTGATCCTCATTTTCACTGGAAGTAAAAAGTTAATGTAGCATCAGCCGGTTATGAAGTTAACAGCTGTACACTTGACTGCATGCAGGCTGGCATACTGGGAAGGGCAGAAAATGTACACAACACATAAAACATCTCTAGTTCCTTAGTAAGCTGTCCCAATTATCCACCACTACCTCCCCTTGTCCTCCACTACCCGTGTGTCTTCAAAGGCTTTGTTTTACCACTGCTCACAGAACTAAGATGTGGATATTTTGTTAGTCTCGTCTGTGTGAAGTTTTATTCTAAGAGGTTTTTAATTGGTAGCTTGAATTACATGAGAAAAAAGAACTACATTTCATAATGCTCAGCATTATGCTTAGTTGAAATATCTCCAAGAATAACGGCAGATACTTCTAGTAATGTATCTCATTCAATAATTTCAGCAGAAAGGATAAAATTTTACATAACTCATGAAATTTGGATGGTTGCTGCTTATTATTTAGCAATCAGATTTTGAAATGCAGAAGGAATATTTACCTATTTTTTTTCTTTCTTCCTTAAAACCTGACAAACCCACACAACACAAAGAAGGTTTTTATAAGTAACATTATGAGAAGTAAGTGTAAAATATACTGCGAATGGCAAACTTGCTTTATAAGACAGGGTGGCATTTTTATATTCACTAAGTCTTGGTTTTACTAGACATGCAATCTTTCTAACATATAAAAGTCTGCAGGGGTATCTGAGAATATATATCAACACTAAGTAGCTCTTACACTTTATAGTACCATAAATGTAAAAGCACTACTATTACACTTGAGAGTTACTTGCTTTTGTACAGCAATGACTACCCAGGAATTAAATAACATTGAGAAAATAAACAAAGTGATTGTACAACAAGATACAATAAACTTGATTTATTTTGTGAAAGCGAAAAATTAATGCCTAAGGCCTTTTTTCCTTCTTCACTTTGTTTATATTAGGTAGGTCCAAATTACCGAGCTTCAATAACATCCTGGCCTCATCTCCTGTCGCATGGACTATATCAGGTCCCCTGCGGTGAGTGAGAGAATCCAAAGTAAAGGTGATAATGAGATCTTGACATAAGTTTTTGAGAGTATTTGTTTAACACTACTGAGAAGATCTAGGGTATATGTGCAGTACTTGTGAGTCCAAGTATACACTGTGCAACGTTTGCACCACGAAACTTTCTGTGATTCGGTGGATGGACAGAGAAGGAGACATGTAGGTATGTATGAGTATGTAGGTATGATTAAAGTACAGAAATAAGTGGCACAGCCTCCTGGCATAATTAAATGTATTTTGAATTCCTCAGTTTTTGATTTCTGAAGCCATATGGAGGTTCCCTCTGATGCATGTGAGATAAACGTGCCTTGATGATAGACTAATGGCCCATCTCCTTTTACTAACTTCAGGAGAATAAAAGTAGATAAAATACCTGAAGTTTAGATGGTTGAACTCAAAACAGACAAATCACACCTAATGTGTTTAAATTAGCTGTGTTTCTTCACTTTGCCATGTGAGAAGCAGTGCCATTCTGGACCAGAGCAAAGGAATGCACAAAGCCCAGTTGCCCTCCCGTAGCCTTGGCAAATACAGGAACTGTCCTACTTCCAGTAACATGGAAGAAGTGTTTGCAGGATAACATCAGCATTACCTGCTAATGTAAAACCAGTTTACAATTATGTCCTTTTCCTGTTGATTCATGAGCAACTCAGAGGCTTCCAATGCTTACTTCACTTGAGAAAATTTCTGCATGATGTGACAAAAACTGACAGTTCTTAAAGAAGGAAGATGTAAATGACAATATCATTTTTATTATCTGAATAGGTAAGGGATAAAATAATCTAGATAAGATGATCAACTGGTTTAAAAGCAAAGGGAATGCAGAACGCACAAGTGTGTTTTTTTTATTTTCACTGCTTTAGTCTGAATGCCATTTATTTCAAATTAATAAAGCATTTGAGTCATTAGTGTGTTTGTACAAGTTTGTTTTTCAGTAGGTTCTTAATTTCAGATGAAATCTAAAAAAGATGTAGTTGTTTTAATGTGATTCAGTGTGATTTCAATGAGGCAACAGTTTAATAATCTGTAATTTACATTATGTACTAATGTACAATATGAAATGCCACTGTAATAACAGGCCAGATTTCATTATTATTGCTGCCATTGAGGTTACCTTCAGTTATTTGGCAGAGTTATTTATATTTTCCATTTTTATTTCTGCTCTTTCTTTTTCCATAAAGCCTTTTTTCTTGTCTTAAAACATCTTTTATTACCTAATTAATTCATCAGATCCACAGTGCATTAAAACCCTAAGAAAAGGAAACCTAGTGCAACTACCGTGCAAGTTTTCCAAATAAGATGAAATACACTGTTTGATTTACGCATAGTTGGACTTCGGTAAAGACAGGTCCATAATTTTGTAACTAGATAGATGTTATCACCAGAATTTATAAAAATAAGAAATTTGAAAAAGGAGGACTCTTCAGTACTAGGTAAATTTAAAATCTGATAGCTGTCTAATCAAAGGAAGGTATAGGGAATGGCTGTAGGTTTAAACCTGAGGGATGATTGACATTATCACATGGTGCTTTTTAAAGAAGAGACTACCTGTGGTTTCCTGAACTTTGCAAAGTACGCCTTTATTATTTGGTCAGAAAGTCAAACAAATGAAACCACAGAATCATGGATATTGCAAGGGATATCCAGAGGTCATGTTGTCCGATCTGCTCCTCAGTAGGGCCAGCTCAACCTGGATGATAAGGTCTATGTCCAGTCAGATCAGAATATATCTAAGGATGCCAACTCCAAAATCTCTGTGGGAAATTGTGTTTGAGTGTGAGTGTGACCATAAGAAGATAAATATCTATTTCATAGTTTGTCCTTAGATCTATATGTATTTTGATGTATCACAGAGTCCTTGTTTGGACAGAAAAGAAAGATTGTTAGCATATGCCAGCCAATAGGTATTTTTCAAAATACAGTGTGAATGCTAATATTTGCAGTATTGGTCAAACAGAAGCCAAGACTTAAAAGAGAAAATTTATTTTAAAGAAAGACACTACTTGAAATAATGACTTAAACATCTATCTTAGATTCCAATGGGGATATAATTCATTGTTCTGAGGCAACTGTGAAATATCCCCAGACCATCAATGCAGAGAGAAAGGTGCTACTGAATATCCACATCTCACCCCAGCTGAATAAGGCACTTCTAATTTCTCTGTTCTCTTTCTGCCTCCCTGCACCACACACAGATCAAATGAAAGAGCTGAGAATGTTGTTATGCACAGGTTAATGCACATTTTAAGTCACAAGTCTACTACCTGTGTCACTTGTTCCTCAGGGAAATGTTGTAATTGTTAATTTCCTGTGCAATTTATTGTGCATGGACTTTTCAAATTATTTCACTATTTATAAATGCTGGAATGCCACTGGTATCTCAGATTATTTTAGGGCAACCTAAATTTGTCCTAATGCTTGTCACAATGAAGCTGTAGGCAGCAGATAGATGATCATCATAATCTCAGAACAAGGGTTTCTGAACACTTGTGAACTTTAGTTCGTATGCCCACAGAATTTAAGCGTTGAAAGTGATGATCTTAATAGGTTAAGGAATCTCTAATGGCTGTTGAGCAATAAAGACATAAAAGGGTTTTTGCAATCAAGATGATGGTGGAATTTTCTTTTCTAGTCCTTTGTTTCTGTAGGATCTACATGGACTGAATTTATTTTAATGAATTCAATAATACTTAAAAGTTCAGCTTTGTTAAGATTTAAATTGTGAAATTCCACTGATCTCAGATTAGGATAAGACCCTGAATCTATTCTTCTTTCCACCTTAAAGTCTGCTCTAGTTTGTATATTTACTCTCAGGCTCTATTAGCTCTTGAGCCTTATTGCTCTGTTGTAAATGTGCAGTAACTCTCACTTTCATGTACTCTCACCACTGTAACTTCTTTTGCAGTCACTCAAATCTCCTTGTTGTTAAGAAGAGGAAAAAGGAAGAAATGTGAAAAAAATTGAATTTAGTGGAAAATTAGATATATAGACTATTATTTTTATTTCAGTCTTTGGTATCGCTCTGTATCCTGAAAAATGGTGATTTTTTTTTTAAAGTTAAAAACAAAATACATTATTCTTTAACTGAAAAGAGACTAAACTCTTGAATCCTCACTTTATATACAAACATTGCAAGTGCTTCTCGCTGTGTTAATGTGTGGGAGTATGTGTACGCACGTACACATATACATATCTATCTATGTATATGTATGCATGAGAAATGCCAGGCTGAATTTCCTGGGTGAACAAAATCTGGTTCTGCTAATGAGTAGAGGAACAGGAGGAATGTATTCTGAAGGTGGAGAACATGAGAAGATTGCTACCGAAGTCTGAAAATCATAACATAAAGGGGTTAATTTTTCACTAGAAGAGCAGATGGGAACATACTAGTAAACTTTAAAGGCATATGGCCTGTTAGCTTAGCTTCTGAAGGGAATTTTTGCAGAAAATATAGGAGGCACTATGTGGAAGTACATCAGCATTTCCTTTGTACACTGCGGTAAAAATAATAATGGCATTAAAAGCTCGACTCTGTGCATCAGGTTTTAAATCTCGCAAGGGCAGAGATATTAAACTGTCAGTGTAAGTGGGGAAAAAAAGAAGTTAAAAATGAGAAGTTCACAAAATGTGTTATATATCTAAGAGAGGAAAACTATAAGTTCAATTTCATAATGCTTTTGCACGGAGATTTCCATCTTAGAATTTATTCCCCCCTTTCAGTGTTGTCTTGAAATGGTATTTTATTTATAAACCACTCATCTGCATATGTATTACTTTTTGTTGGTAAGTCTGCTTCTCTCAGTCCTACTTTTTTGCTGTATCTGATTTCACACATCGAAGTAACGGAGCATCTGGGACATAGGGAGAGAAACACTGAACATCTTGGACAAGGGGATACCTATCTTTAAGAAATGTGACATTTGCTATGTGACTGTGTGACTGATCTAGTAATGTGTAACTCAGTGAGTACTTGACACATACAAAATTGCAATTCGGTAACACAGATTTGTTTGTTTCATTCTGATGAGATATTTTGCAGTAAAGGCAACAATTTTTAATCAAGCAATTCACAGTCTTCTAAAGATGCTTAATAGTTTTCAGATGAAGGCATCTATTTTTCATTTGGCTCTACTAGGCTTTTTTTTATATAGCTTATATTTACACGCAGATCCCAGACTTAATTGGTTTTCTAAAATACTGGCGTGTAGTTTTGGAGAAATACCTCAGTTTCAACAGAAAATTTGAAAGAACACTGAAAGTGTTTTTGCTTACTTTTGGCTCATGGTCCTAAGGATGAGGTCAGAGTTTTGGCACACAGGCTTGTTGGTGTCAATATCATCTTACTTTTCACTCAAAATATCAAAAGATAGTTTAAACCAAAGCAATCCATCTACTGGTTTTATGTTAGCTGAAACATACAACATCTTCTAGAAATAGCAATTTGTTAAAAAAAACTTTACGATGGCAGGCTGTAACCATAATATCTATCAACAATTTTTGTGAAAGAATATTTTCAGGAAAGAAATTCTCATATTCTCAACTTTATTCACATTAATTATATTTTAACATATTTGAAACATATTTTTGTGCATTTTTCCCCTGTTGACATATTTATGTTTATTATTAGAACTCACATTTTAACAGATTTTAACGATGGCTTTACATGCTTCATATGTTGTTTTGTATTAAAAATTTAAGTGTCCTGGTGCTAAGGCCAGTCTTCACACTATTATCAAAATGCAGCCTAGTAGGACATTACTTAAGCTGCAAGGTTGGTTGTTTTTATATGCTATGTAGTTTCCCCATCATGTGATCTTTCTACAACAAAAGCAGATAATATTTTAAGCACCATTTTGAATTACATTTAAGCTCTTACTATTTTAGGTTTTTCGTTTCATCAATAAAGTTAAGTAATTAAAAAATGAAAAATGTAGAGTTCTGAATACCAGTGAGCAACAGACCATGTATTCACTTTTCTTTTATTACTAATCATTTATAGGTACAAGAAGAATGCAACACATGCCAGTGTTACTCAATCAATTCAGAAAAAAAATTATTAAAGAAATACCTTTGTTGATACTTCACTCACTAGAGCAATTTCCTTACTGCTGTCCTATATTCAGATTTACAGAAACAATTTCAGAATGCATGCTTTAGTATCAATGAGAAAGGTAAGATAATTGGGGTGTTGACAACCAGGGCTATAAGCATGTCATGCCTCAAGAATCTTGACTAGAAGTACACTCCTTTTCATTTCTTCAGGTTCTCTGGTACTACGTTCTATAAATTTATATTAGGGATGATAAAAACAATTTCAACTGATGTTTGTAAGCCTATTTAAGTAGTGCTAAAGTCATCCCACTGTTTACCAAGAAGTACTTAAAATATTTTAAAATATTTTAAGCTCATCTTTGGCTCCTAGAAGTATTTATTTAGTCACATACCATCCATTTAACTTTAAGGTTGTCTTCAAGGTAAAAACGCAACAGGCTTATATTATTAATTTGGAATTAGGTCAATGAAATGATGCAGTATTTAATAGTTTAACTGTATTATTGATTTTTATTTAACTTAACAGATCCTTGCATCACATGTAGAACTTAAATATTTAAATATAATTTAAAAAACCCCTACACAAAGAAACTTTCACAAAAATTCAAAAATGGTTTATTTACATATATATAAAGTAACATTAAAGGTACATGAACCACTTTGTGACTATTAAGAATAGTTCTATAAATTATAAACAGGATAAAATGCAATCTGTATACTGTTAGGAAAGAAGCAAAATTCTCTTTATTGCAAATTAAACTCTGCTTATCTTGTTGAAAGTTTTGTTTTCCTTCTCTTTATTTGTTTCCTCTGGCATAGCTCCAATATATCAGGTGGAATTTAGGCACTTAAAAAAAGATTTAGGTTCCAGGAAATCTCTGCAAAAATAAGCAGCACTTGTTTGACTTTGAAGTCCTCTGGGATCAAGACTTATGCTTCTCTGCCTGTGCAAAACTACTGTGTTTTGAATATTTCTTTTTTCCTCTTAAGATATACTTAGCTTCAGTGATCCAGCGTTGAGTTGGTCTCCCAGTATACACACACACCAAAAAAAATTATGACTAATCATAGTTACAGACTCCTGCTTTTTAAAAAAGCTGCTGATGACTCCTGCTCTTCTTATGGAATATCCTCATGGACCAAATATCCACTTAGAAAATGAGACACCTGTAAGTGTCCAAATTTGCATGCCATTTTTCTATAATCATCAGCCTGTGAACTCCTCTGGAATTATGTCTCTCTACATTTCTGTTGCAGCTATGAAACACTGAAGAAGAAGTTCAAAATACCTCATGGCAAAAGACAGTATGGAGAAAAAGAAAATTATTGTCTCTGTAATTCAGGAATGAAGCCTAGGAGCTGCAAAGGTCAGGTCCTGACTCTCAGTCACTGTTTCTGAGACACTTAATAGATCCTGATTTATTTCCTATGCCTATAATTATTATAGAGCAGATAAAATTTATTTCTTTATATATTTCTGCAGATTCCAATGTGCCAACCTCTCCAGCTCCACAGCTATAAGGTATCTTCAGCATGTTGCTCTGTGGTTTTTGTGCCTATCAAAAAGACCTATAGCATTCTCCAGCAGAAATATATTTCTTGACATTACCAGATACACTGGAACACATCCAGAAAAGGCCATTGGATACAACTGATGTCTCACTTCACGTGGAAAAGGACAAGCTCACACTCTGAGGAATAATTTTAGCACAGATATACAGCTGATACTTTGACACTGTCCAGAAATAGGTATTTACTATCAACACTGCATAGTTTCTTAACCATAAACAGGGCTGGTTGTGAGACAAAATCCAGCTGTCCATATCTGTCACAACCAAAACCTTTCTGGCTTTGTGTATAACTACATTTTCACACTCCTAGGCCTTGGATTGATCCTGAGAATTTAAAACTAATTCGTTATCCTGACAAAATAAAAAACACTTACACAGTTTCCTCTGTATTTAATGGGAAAAGACAAACATTTCAGAGAGTAGTTGAACCCATATTAGATTCTCTTAGGTAAAGATTATTAAAATCAAATTGAGGTACTTAGTTTAGATGGCTATTTTGAAAGAGTATTCAGGTTCAGAAGTTTAAATAAATGAAAAAATTTTCATGGATAATTACAGATTTCCCCTGTTGATAATGCTTTTAACTAAATTCTTGAGTCATATATTCTCTGTGTTTTAGGTAGTTTCACTCGGCAGATCAGACAGCAAAATCTTTTCCATATTATGCTCTGTTATGTTACATGTTGTATTATTTTAGTTTTTAGGTGCCTGACTTCCAAACTTAGATTTTGATTTTCGGACATTAACCACTTGCCTAACCTATATTGAAACCCTGCCTCTAGAAATGAATTTTGGGATGGTCCCTATTAAGATCTTAAATCAATAATTATTAAGATATGAGATCTGTAATTACAGGTTGGTTGTTTACATATCAGCATAGCTATTTCCCCTAATTGTGAAATTTAAAGTCCAGGGTAGATGTTCCTGACTGGATGATCATGGTTAAAAACTGCATGATTTTGAGGCTCAGAATGCTGATAGCACCTTTCATACCTAGGATGATTTAATTAAGGCAAATAAGTTCAGGATTAAGTCCAGAATTTTCAAAGGGTTTGGCTGATTATATAGTTGCCTATGCTGTGAGGCTTCAACTGCATTTAGAGGGAGTTGTTTGCTTTTATTGAAGCAACAAATATTGTAAAGCTGTAAATATCACTAGTGTGATAAAAACCCTGATCCTAGGAATACAGTTATTCTAGTAATATAGGTTACTTTAATAACACTAAGCTCCAAAGTCCTTGTTGGATATTTTTCAAATCCAAGACATTTTCCTGATCCAAGAAAAGATAAACAAAGATCTTGTGTACACCTACATTGTTAAATCTGTTAGCTCAGCACAGAACCTGAAAGCATTTAGGTACCTAAAGTTTGAGTTGACTGCAAACGAGCTGATTGGAAGCAAATTGATTGTAAACTTTAGACCTTATTATATTTATTCTGACATCTCATTTTTTTAGGGTGAAGAGAAGATGCAAAAGTTGTAGAAATGTTTGGTGTTCAAAAGTCCTCAGCATTCTAGACTTTTACAAAGTGTTTCTAATAAGAGTTACTGAAGAAAAGATTAATAAATGTTAAATGAATACATCCTTCCATGGAAAAAAATCCCATTAGAACTGTGTTTCATTAAATAGTATCTGAAGAGAAAAACCCAACTGAACAAAGAAACCTCACTAACCTAAAAGCCAAATTTTAGAGATTCTAATGGAAAGTTTCATGTTAATTTCAAAGATATTGTAATTTTTTCATAATACAATACTGACTTCCCATTTAATTAAAATCCGATGTTAAGTTGCTGCTTTTTTCACAGAATTTGGCATTTGGCTGACATAGACCTCCTGACAGCATAAGCAATGACTGTACTTTATATGGGAAGAATGAAACCTCCATAGTGTGAGTTTTTGAATGCTGAAATGGGATTGTTTCAAACAATCAGACGGTGGGGAAGCTGAACCATTTGGCTCATCTCATATCTGCTTCAGCATTATTCTGTGCTTTCTGCTCACATTCTTACTGTGAGCCAAATGGCTGCTGTGTCAGGTCCAAGCACAAACATTTTCTCTTCAGGACACTTCAGCTGCTGATCCAGCTCAGAGGAGTTGTTCCATTCTCTTCCCTTGTGGGCACACCGATGCCAGAGGAGAGCTGAGAGAGGAGTTGGTCCATGTTAATGGTCCATTGAGCACGCGTACCCAGCACAAACGAAAACAGCAACCAGCTCATGCTCCTTCCATGGAAGGGCCTTCCTATAGCAGCCTCATGTGGTGGGCAGTTCTGGCAATGGTGGGCAGTGATGAACCCAAAGGAGAGGCCTGCAGCACTTCTAAGCATAAATTCATAAATGAAGAATAAAAAGACAAGGAAAGAAAAAAAGAGATACAACTGGAAGGGAAAGCATATGTCATTTTAAGTATTCCTTGATAGTTCCTCTTTTCCCAATTACTTTATCATAGAGTCATAGAATGATTTGGGTTGAAAAGGACCTTTAAAGGCCATCTAGTCCAACCTCACCTGCTGTGATCAGGGACATCTTCAACTAGATCTGATTGTTCAGAGCCCACTCCAACCTAACCCTGAATGTTTCTGGGAACAGGGCATTCTTCCCTTGGACTATCTCAGCTCCTGATTAAAACTAAAGCTGCTTTAGTAACAACTGCTATTAGTAAGAACAGCTTCATTTAAAGCTGCTGTATATAAGCTCCTCACATTTCATACACTTCAAAGTCCTTATTGTATACATTTCTCTGATGCTAAAAAAGCAAAATATTCTTTAATTTACTGAGAGATGTCAGGAACAGGACTGTTTGTGGATCAAACACCTGCAGACAAACACTAGGAGCAGCAACCAATTAATTTGACTTGCATGGTCAAAGGTGTTTCCTTTGCATCTTCTAGCTTCTTGGTCGTCAGAAGTTTTCTCTTACATCTCCCAAGATTTATTCATTTTCTTGTCAGGTATTTGTGCTTCAACAACTCTGATTAACATAGATTCCAAAAAGAATGTTTGATAAGTAATCATCAGTCCTCCCTACTGTGATGTCCTATCCCTATTGTATAAAGGATTCCTATTCATATTAGGAATTGATACTGATTTTCAAAATGCAGTCCAGTCTTTATCATTATCCAAAAAAAAAAAAAAAAAAAAAAAAATTAAAGGTGCTACAAAGATGCCTTGGGTTCCAAGAAAAGGCAGGAATATTTGTGCTTATGTTGGCATTTTGCCTGAAAATTGAAAGAGTGAATTTATCAAAAGCTGTGTCCTAGCCAAGCACAGAGACGTAATGGAGAAGGAGTGTTTAGAGAATATAATCTGCCACTTTCCTACTGGTGACTGTAAAGGTAGAGCAAGGTGCTAACCATAAATAGCCTGTTAACATCTAACAAGCTTTTTAAAGAATTCCATGTGAGTTTGTGAAGGATCTGCCCTGAAGTTTTGCCTGAAAATTACCATTCAGCTATGAAAATAATTTTAGGTGGCAGCCTTGTGACTGCCATAGGCTCTCACAGGAGCATGAGCTGGAACCAGATTTCTGTGCCAGTTCAGAATTATCTCACCACTAGTGCCTAGCTGTAAACCTCTAGTGGAACTGGCTGCTTGCCTGCTTGCAGTCCCAATGAGGAGTTTGTGTTCATAAATTCAAAATGTTAGCTCTCACAGCTTGCTGGAATTACCACAGTCACCCTGCTTTCAGTCAGAAATTTCATACTCATGCTGAGTCCTTCTGAAAATAAAATTCAATATTTCTGAATTTCTATGTACTTACTTGGGCAATTAACTACATCTCCTGATGATATGCCCAATTGTGAAGATCTGTCAATTTTCTAAATGTTGCCTCCAAATTTTCAGGATTACCAGAAAGGGCATGGTTGGGGAATGCCTGTGTTTTCAGATGAATATAAAATTTTTGGAAATAAGGTATGTAATTTTTGAAAATGTTGTTTCATAGATTTGAAATGAGAGGACTATGGAACAGGAAGACTATGAAACCAGACCTTTAAGCTGTCTATGCTAACCTCTACTTGAAAAGGAATAGGGAGATAGACTTCTTTAGGTCACGAATCGCCTTGGCGTAAGGCACATGTCTAAAATAACTTTGATAATCTGCATCCTTAAATTTCTTATTTCTTTGGAGCGACTTTAAACAGCTGTGGATACAGTCTTCTATACCGCATGAGCAATGGCTCCTACCAGTGCAGCTACAAGTCTTTCCCAGGATTCTGCTGAGGGGCCACCTGATTTTTCCAACAGCAGATTTTAGCCAGACCCTGAAAGCTGAGTACTGGAGATTGTGACAAGGCCATCATAATCCCAGTCCATTTATGAAAAGCAGCTAATGAGAATTTTAGAGTTTGATGTACTCTAGTCTAATTTATACACATTTACTCATACCTTCATTTGCACATTTTGTGATCATTAACTTTTATTTAATTAAATTTATTGTGATAAAACCAAACCAATGCCTACTGAACAGTGTTATTGGGGCATCTATTTACACTTTGTTGAGTGCTGTCAGAAACCATTCTGCCAAAAAACTAGATATCTAAAAATGTTCAAGTGGCTAAATAAAAATAGTCCTGTGCCTTCATTTTATATAATGTTCTATTCTGACATTTTCATTCAAATATTACATGTTAAGTATTTTCTGGATAATTATCCATACTCACATACTCAAGGCAGAGACATCAAAATTCTCTTTTTTTTAAAGGTGTGTTTACCTGCAAAAAGACAACCTTGGCTAGGTATTTCATATAGTCAGTCAATCCTTAAAACAAAAGAATGGTATAAAACTTCACAGGTATCTTTTTTAAAATGCAAAATAAATGGCATTCCACAATATTGATTAGCTTCAGAAAAATACATGCAAGGGCATACTATTATTCTCTCTCCCCTTAAATCTTTTAAGCAGCTTCAGAAAAAACTTATTTTGAACAGTAACATGGATGCAAATTGAATTTTGATTCAGTGACTTACTGTATATCTATAGGGCTCAAAATTATTTTTTAAGACAAAGAGGTAGTTTTGAACAGCAATTTATTTTAATATGATGAGTATTTTAATAGATAACAGGTTACTATCCATCTGACACTGCAATAGCTATTTACACAGAGAACAGAGATAATAGAGATAGAACAGACAATGGTACTTTTAGATATTAACATGAGGGGAGGAAAAGGTGTAAAAAGTAATAATTTAAATCAAATACCAGCAGTGTCTGCTACAGTATTGCTTATGAGAATAGTGACCTCTCTCATTTTTTTCTTTGGCTTCTAGTTGCCTTCCTGCAACAGCTGTGAGTGATAATAGTACCAAGACTACTACTTTAGTTTTTTTCTGTTTGATACTTGCTATGCAATCTGTAGGGATTTATTGATAGGTAGGATGGGGTGTCAGATCACCTCACAGGGAGAATATGAAAATGCAGATGGACTTAAACAAGTGTTGTGTATAATCCTGCATGCATGCTGTGAAGTTCTTTGTGCATCTCTTAGACTGAGGTCTCAAAAAACCCATTTTCTGCTGAGCAGCCTAAGGAATCATTACTGTAAAAGAGCTTTCCTTCTATTTCTCTCAGGCTTTTTTCTTACAGGGTGCACATTTGTTCTTATCCCTTTTTTGGCTTGCTGAAGTCCCAGGCTATCCAAGAAATGACCACTTCTCCTTAACCCTGTCAGTAAAGTTAGTAAGCTTTGCTAAATCTGTCAGAAAAGCATATTCTCATCCTGACAGAGAAGCTTTCTCTCAAGGGAACTTCCTTCAGCTCTAGACTGTGGTGCACTTGGAGAAAATGGTAGATAAAAATGCCTGTGAAGCTAAGTCAATGGCACAAAATTTATTCTTCTGACAAAAACTTCAGTCTTGAAATATAACTATGCAATTATTCTTTTCTGAACCTAATATTTTTTTATGCATTCCCGTGTCTGTAAATGCACTTTATATGTGCTACATTTCTCAGGCTTTTTTCACTACTGTCTGAAACATTGTTTGAATTACTGTCTCTGCAGTGCGGAAGAATATTTCCTTATGCTTTTGGTAGAGAGAGGCAGAAGACTAAAGGAGGATACCTAAGTCTCACAGTTCATACTATTGGGGTTTTATAATTAATATGAGAGAAAAAAAAAAGGACTATACTGTATATACTATATATATATACACTATGTATATACTATAAAGGACTATAATATATATACTATATATTATTTCATTCTCTAATAAAAACTTCCTGAACTATGGCAAGTTCCATGCTTGTTTTCCTTCTGACCTCAAAATATTGCTCAATTCATGTCTTCTGATTTCCTCCCATCATCACACTTTGGATGGCATCACTAAATAATACTCTTTACTATCTTTTTACTCTTCAGAAAGGCGGAAGTAGTCATCTTTAGTATTCTGATATATATACTTAAGTAGTGTGTATATACATATGTTGAAATTTATTAACCTCTCAAAGGGACTCAATTACCACCTACTTTGCTATGTTTTGTTTTACCTTTGACATCTTAACTTAAAGGATGATGACCATAGGCATTAGAGACATCTTAACAAAGACATCTTAGCAAAGGCAAGCATACCCTTACATATGTTCTCTTTCTGTAATATTATCAACTTTATCCCTCCCCGTTGCTTACACCTAGTACTCCTCAATATTAATATTAACAACACTCCTAAGATTATTTCTATGTCTAATTAAGTAAAATATAAGTATAAAAGTATAAAATCAGCCAGCCTAGACATTTTGATTAAATGCTTGCAATGTGCTACAAGCCATTTCTTAACAAAGTTCTTTAGTGACCACACTGTGGCCATGGAAATAAAACAGTTTAAATTAAAATATTTATTCATATGTATTTCAGTTTCCTCTAGAACCAGAAAAAAAAAAATCAATAATAGGGGTTGATATGATACAGTCACATAATTCTGCTTATTTTATACAGAACAGTTAACACACAAATAGATTAGATCTGTGTTTTCTCCGCTTTTCTCAGAAACTAAAACAGCAATACACAAACCAAAAGAAACAAACAACCCTTCATTACTTCCACAATGGCTAGTAAACGAAGATGCTTTCAGCTATGTATAAAGGATTTCCCTTCTCTTACCTAGTGCCAATATTTTTTGTTTGGCTTGCACAGTTTTGTGTTTCACACAAGAGCATATGCTTTGCACATCCAAGACATTTGAAAAAAATCTTAAACCTGTAGAATACTGAAAATTTGTTTTAGACATGTTTCTTGGATATTCTTCGTCTTACATGAAAATAATATCTACGTGAGAAAAAGAGAAAGTAGGACAAAAGGAAAGGCTACTGACCTCAATTAATAGACTTATCCAATTTTTCTAACATTTTAGTAATGGCTCCAAGGATACTAGAAGCCTTTTAAATGAGATATCCTTGACGCAAAAGGTTAATACTAGGATTTATCTTTCCTGAAGTTAATCATATGAAGCGTCCTAGTTTTGGTTGAGGTAGAGTTAATTTTCTTCATAGAAACTGGTAAGGGACTGTATTTTGGATTTATGCTGCAGAGTTGATACTACAGGGATGTTTCATCTCTTGCTGAGCGGGGCTTACACAGAGCCAAGGCATTTTTTGCCTCTCACACCACTTCACTAGTGAGAAGGTGAAGGGTGCACAAGGAGTTGGGAGGGGACACAGCTGGGACAGCTGACCCCAACCAACCAAAGGGATATTCTGTAACGTATGGCATCATGCTCAGAATATAATCCTAGAGGAAGAAGAAGGAAGTGGGGGCATTCAGAGTGATAACGTTTGTCTTCCCAAGTCACCACTACATGTGATGCAGCCCTGTTTTCCTGGAGATGGCTGTGGTCTGCCCTGGTCTGCCCTGGGGAAGTGGTGAATGAATTCCTTATTTTGCTTTGCTTATGTGCACAGCTTTTGCTTTACCTATTAAACTGTCTTTATCTCAACCTAAGAGTTTTTTCACTTTTATTCTTCTGATTCTTTTCCCTATCCTGGGAAGAGTGAGTGAGCAGCCAGGGGAGAATGAGCAAGCAACTATGTGGTGCTTAGTTGGTGGCTGGGGTTAAGCCGTGGCATGAAGATAAATGTTCAGTCCAGCCAATGGTCTGGAAATTTGGAAGAGATGAAGGAAATAGAATGAAGAATCAATGAACACTTCCAGTATCCTTTCTAAATTTTTATCTTGTGTTGCCCTGGTTTTTGCTAAGCCTTCTGTTTTTAACCTTGGAGTCAGATTCTTTCTCACAGTTTCATGTAAATAATAGCCAATGTTTACTTAACGGTATTTTCTGTTTTTCATTCCTTTTGTAATAAGAGAACTTTGATAAGCATCTTTTTTCTCCAGTGGGATTGAGAAGAAAGTGACATGTCCTCCAATCCCTTGTGGAGTTGGGAATTGTATAAAAATGTGAGATATGTCAATAATAAAGTCTTTCCCCTTCTTTCTGCTGAACCTGGCAGGTGTGAAAGCCTCTTTATTGTGTCTTCCCAGACACAATCTTGCTTACATAGGACTAATATATAATTGGTTTTGGGTCAACATATGGTCACGGTGGTGGTCAGGTTATGATATGTGTGACAGTCATATAAATAAGGATTTGATATAACATCACATTATTTTATGTATAGACTAGGCATGACGTTAAGCAGTGTTTAAGTGGATAGTGGGAATATATGCCAACATCCTTTTAGTATCTTCCCATCCCAATAAGACTATTTGGATTCCATATTTAAAAATAGCTTCTAAAATTATTTTAATTTTTTTAACTGAATTTAATAACAGTGGAAACTCCATTATTTTGAGAGGTGAAGGAGAAAGGAAGAAACAGGTTGCCTGCTCTCAGTGTAACCTAAAGAAATTCTGACTTGTGTTCCTGCATAGCTGCTGAGTTATCAGGAGGTACATATCACATTGCCTTCATGACACTTGAATAGGAAGAAAGAGAAGAAATCAAAGGAGTGATGAGCAAGGTAAAGAGAACAAACTATCTTTACTGTATTTCTTTTTTTTTTAAATTATTTTAAATTTAGATAAATAGATTTAAGTCTTAAAATGAGCATGAATTCTATTCCACATCAAAGCCCCCGCCCCCCAGTTTTCCAAGAATAAATGGGATTGATGTGGAAGTGTGTAAAATGCCATCTTCAAAATATAAGGTGCAGAAGAAATAAGCATAACTTTCCCATATAATAAGTGTAAAAAATAGTAGATGCAAATTTAAAGAAATTTTAAGGCAATATATTTCTAGGAGTCATTTTATTTATAAAACTGTGATCTTAATGCCTTGTCTACAGTCAACACTTGGACTAAGGCAGTATTAAGGAAAGATACAGGAGAATGGAGAGGGGGTTTGCTTAAATTGTGTTGAAAACAGGGTGATAACTGAGGCAGGTATGTGCATGTCAGATTGTAATTCTCCTGTCTTCCACTTACAGAAGGCTATGTTTTTCAGGTTTTGGGGTTTGTTTTTCTTGTGTTTTGTTTTGCTTTCTTTCATCTAAAAATCAAACTTATATTGCTAGTGCACTAATAAATGAAAAATAAAACAATTCCTCTGCCTACTCTTCTGGTATACTGGAAAAAAAATCTCCAGCATCCATAACATTTCCAAAATGAACATCCTTAATGGAACTGAAGGGTGTGTATCTGTATAACTACTAACGCTGAGACTCGGACATGTGGCCAGGGTATGGGGATGAGAATAGCAGTATTCACGGATGCATTGTTTTTTTAATGACTGCAGAGTGAGCTATACATCAGCTCAGAGAACTGTAAAGGCTCAAACTCTAAAATAAAACATTGCCTTGGACGCAGGCAAACATGTCAAAATTATATTGACAAACAGATTATACTTCTTCCTTTTCATCCAAAATAGACTCCTCCTGAAGTTAGTATGAGAAATAATCCTAGCCAGAGCCAGTTCCCTCCCCATCATGTCTGGAAAATGCTTTGGAGAAGACTGAGTGTCCCAATAAAATTCCGTGCCAGAAACAGATAAAATATTCCTGTTCCATAATAAGCAGTATAAACCAGAGTATGCTAGTGGCCAGGGGTAACTCCATTACTAGTAGTATAGACACAATGAAAGATGGTGAAATCAATAAAAAATGTAAAGCTAACGCAGGCACTCAGAAAAATGCTTGCTAACCACTGCTGCTGTATTGAACCAGATAGTCCCAGTATCTCTTAATAGCAGCTGACTAATGACAGCCTATATTTCCAAAATTTAAAAAGTCCAATTTAATCAAAATCATTCCCAAGGCTTAGAACTCATTTCAGCATCTGTGGAAATTATTTGGGCTTGGTTGGAGTGAGTAGGAACAGTATTTTTGTTTATTTTTAAGATATTTTCTTTTCCCCAAGAAAAATTTCCAAGACAATCAGAAATTATCCTTTATATTGTTTTGTCTTGATTCAGTTGCCAGGAATAAAGTGACTACCTGAATCCTCCTGATCATTTTCTGCTTAATACTCAGAAAGACATTTATATTCTCCCTATCCACATGTTTGAGAGCTAACCTTCTAAAGAGTCTGCTAAAAGCAGTAATTCAAAGGCAAAGGTTTGATGGTTAAGGTTTTACCATATCATTGGGTAGATATTTAGTGAGAACAGCAAATTATTCACTTGTACCCAGAAAACTAACCCTTAGCTAGATTGTCTTTGACCTCTTGTGGCACAGTTCCCATCTCCGGCGGTGTCCTGGCAACAAAGTCCTCCTGAAATTTCTTTGTAGATTGTGAGCTGATCATGCAGGAATTGAAATGGTGATGCCAGGCATATACTTTGCATGTTCTAATGAGTTTTGCTCTATTCCTCAGGCCAGCTGGCTGTGCAAGCTTTAGATAATGTACAGAAGCCAAAGCCAAAAAAGATCAGATTAATAAAGAAATAGCTGCAACTCAAACCAGACATATCTTAAGGGTTTTTAAGGCTTCAAAAGGCTGTAAAGATAATTTTCACCTAGTGAATATGAATAGCAAAACTGATACTAGGGAACTTGTATTATATAAATACTGCATAGCTTTCCCTTTTTTTTTGGTAGCATTTCATGCAAATAAAATTAAAAGGCTTTCTCACTTGGCCTAGCAGAGCTCTGGCTAGGTGTGAAGCAGAGCTGCAGTTTACTCTCAGTTCCCTCATCCTGAGGCAAGAGTAGTGGGTTGCAGTATGATAATGAGTAAACTGAATGAAAAGACTAGATTTGATTACATTTGGTAGTAACAGGTGTGGGAAGGACATAAGAAAGAGCTATAGAATTTTTTTCCTAAGAGCGTTGGAGGCTGAAACGGGCTAAATCTTATACTTTCAAATGTAAAGCTTTGTTTCTGCTGTCAAGTATAAAGAAATTTTATTAGCTTAACATATAAAAATTGCTGTCAAAGGTAATGTTAGAAAGTCAGCCCATTTCTGACAGCTCTTGGGGACTATCTGACCCACCAAAAGGCTAAAACCATGCAAGTTTATGGCCACATCAGAGTGAGATGTAGTACTGAAGGTTTCATTCTGGGATTATTTTCACATAGCTCTAGCTAGACACAAGTATAACAGCATGAGGACATGTCACCTTTTTTTATTGTGGCAAACATAGTCATATTTTGTCTGGTCCTTGAAGGTATCTAAGAAACAAAGAATGCCTTAGAGCAGCAGTGTATGTCCATAGAAATAGAATGAACAATAGTAAAACCAACATTTTTAATGCCTTAAAATTCTCCATCCCAGGCTGTGGACTCCCTGCTACCCCCACCCATCGCTGAAATTGAACCTTTTTTACAGCAAGTAAAGCATGTAGACATGAAATTTTATTCTACTAATGGAAAAACATAAAATCATAAAAAATGAGAGCTTCTCATACTCAAGCAATCAGTGTGATTGCCTTGTTGGATTTCATACCCTTTTTTGCCCATTCTAACACTGTCATTTGGTTTTCCCAGGACAATCAATGATGAGTCTTTGACTCAGTCTAAATGGACTTGCCTCAAGGTACACGTACCAGGAACACACAAAAGTGATAGATAATTCAGTCTGTATGGAATTCTGATTGCTCAGAAAATGTTGGCAAAATGCAGCTGTTCTGAAACAGCTACCTTGAAAAACTATACACAGCAGTCAGGCATCATGTTTAACTTTTCTCTTAGGATGTCTGTTGCATCAGTTTCTTTGTCAGAATGCAAAACTCAGTATACAGGTTAAATGCAAATTTTTATAAGTACACAACAATATGCAAACGTATAATCCTGTGTAGTGCAGGCTGGCTGCTCCCAGGGGGCCAGGTACTGCCTGCAGTGGATGCTTGGTTCAGCAGGGAAGGTGCCACTTCCAAGGGGCAGGGCAGGCACGGGGAGGCAGCCAGGAGGAGCTCCAAGTCCACAGCATGGGGCACATTTGGTGTGAGAAGCCAATTGCACATGTCAGGGTGCAGATCGATGGCGTGCATGGATAGACACAGACGTGATTACAACACAGCTGAGCTGTAGCCCAGGCATGGGCTGAGGGTGATAGGCTTTGCTTAGAAGGAGGTCCTAAAGAAAATAAGGAGAAGACCTTGCTGAGGCTCCTAATTTTCATCACAATGACCCTGCTGAAGTACCTCCTCTGAAGGAGGAGCTTCTCAAGGAGCTTCCTCCTCCTTGAAGCTCTTCAGTGACAGAAACGATCCTGCAGATACCAATGTTACGAAGGGAGGAAGGAAGGAAAGAAGGAAGGAAGGAAGGAAGGAAGGAAAGAAGGAANAACGAAGGAACGAAGGAAAGAAAGTATATTTCAATCACTGGAGCAGGTATTTCCCTGCAGCCTGTGGAGAGTATTTTCTCGAGGTAGTGTGACCTAAAGAAAGGCTATGCTGAATCAAATTGTCTTGACAGGAGCTGTGGCCCGTGGCAGATCCATGTTTGAGAAGGTTTTTTCTCAAGGGTTTCACCTAGTGGTGAGAACCTATACTGGACCAGATGAAAAATATAAGGAGGAAGAAGCAGCAGAGGGGAACCTTTAGGGACTAACCATAAACCATATTCCTTATTTATCCTACCCCTCTCAGGAGAAGGTAGGTAAAAGAGTCTAGAATGAAGGAGTAAAGATGAGCATGGGAAGAATAGGGTAGTTGGAGATGTTGTCCTAATTTAGTCTTCACTATCCAAATCTATTTCAATGGAAAAAAATAAATTTACTTGCCCATGTTGAGTGTCTTTTGCCCATGACACTAATTAGTGAGTGATCCCCCATTCTATATCTTGGCCTAAAAACTTTCTCCCTCAGTTCTTCTGTTGAGGGAGGGGAGTAAGAAAGTGACTTGATGATCATCTGGCAGCCAGTAAAGATCATGGTGTCATTGAATCATAGATTCATAGAATCAGAATGGTTTGGGTTGGAAGGGACCTTTAAAAATCATCTAGTCCAATGACTGCCATGGGCAGGAACGCCTCAGGCTGCTCAAAGCACTGTCCGGTGTGATTTTGAATACTTTTAAATGATGGGTCATCCACAACTACTCTAGGCAACCTACTCCACTGTCTTACCACTCTTACTGTAAAAAACTTTTTCCTTATGTTCAAACTAAACTTAACCCCTTTTAGTTAAGAGAACTATTCTTTCTTTTCATTACAGACCTTTATAAAAAGTCTCTGCATTTCTTGGACAGTCCCTTTAAGTCCTGAAAGTCAGAAAGGAAGTCTTTCCAGGTCCTTCTCTTTCCCAGGATGAACTACCACAACTCTCTCAGCCTTTTTCTGTAAGAAATATGTTGCAGCTCTCTGATCATTTTCATGATTCTCCTCTGGATCTCCTTTAACAGGTCCATGTCTTTCTTGTACTGGGGGCCCCAGAGCTGGATGCAGTACTTCAGGTGGTGTCTCAAAGGAGCAGAGTAGAGGGAGAGCATCTTCCTCACAGCATCTCCTTCTCAGGAAGCTGCAGAGAGCAATGAGGTCTTCCCTCAACCTCCTTCTATCCAAGCTAGACAAACTCAAAGTCCTTAGCTGCTCCTCATAGGATATTCTTTCCACTTGGTCTTGTTGAACTTCATGACATTTGCATGAACTTTCTTCTCTAGCCTGCCAAAGTCCCTCTGGATGGCATCTCTTCCCTCAAACATATTAACTGTACCACTCAGCTAAGTGCTGTGTGCTCAGAATTTCTGAGCATGCACTTGACCCTACTGCCTATGTCTCTGATGAAAATATTTAACAGCCTTGGTCCTAGCATGGAGCCTTGAGAGGCACCACTCACTGCTAGAGTTTAATCTGGACATTGAGCCATTGACTGCAACTCTTCTGAAACGGCCATCCAGGAAATTTTTCATTGATCTGGAATCAGGTTTAGAAAGACAGAATGCCAGGACCATTTTGAAATTCATGTTTCTTGACATTTGTTTTGTGCATAAAATGTTCTTGACCTTTTCATCTATGTTTGAAAATCTAGGCCTAAAGATTTTATATTGCTTTCTGTGCACAGCTGGAGTCACTGCTGAGATTGAAACACCCATACTTTGAAGGAAAACAAAATGAAATTACAGTTCTGTGTTTCTTGTTTCTTCAAGTATAGAAATGTGACACACTGGGGTTTATTGTAATCCTAACAAGAGATTTTTGATGGGTTGACCTTGTCTGTTCTATCACTACCCTTCTCAGCAGGATACGGGGAAAAATAAGATGGAAAAAAACTTGTGAGTTAGGATAAAGGCACTTTATTAAAGCAAAAGCAAACACCAAGTGCAGAAGCAAAGGAAAGCAAAACATTTATCCTCTAGATTTATTCTCTACTTCCCATAAGCAGGTGATGTCCATCTGCTTCCCAAGAAATAGCACTTCAGTACACTAGCAGTTGTTCTGGCAGATAGACAACACAAGATTTCAGCCAGGCATTGTAGCATTTGCTATTTCCTGATCTTGTACAGAAAACTGAGATGCAAAATGGAACATTTTCAAATCATTATGAAATTTTATGTCTTTTTTTTTTCTCTTCATAAACAATTTTTGAAAATGCTAAAGCTTTACCTCAAAGTTTTCCATAGCCGCCACTGTTTTCCCAAGCACCCCTCAAAACATGTATTTTATCTATTTTACTTTTTACCAGGCATTTACAACTCATCTACCAGCCGAGGGCTTAGAGATGACCTGTTTCTTTCCACTTTTATGCATAGACTGCTGTATTCAACTGTAGCAATATTTGGTATTATGGTTCAACAATGTAGTTCAAGAGCAGATATTACTTTTGACTTAAATCAGATGAACAAGATTTGTGTAAGATACATAAATTGAAAGTAAAATTTAACCCTGTCCATTATTTCTTATTCAGCAGTATGTTGATGGTTCGTTCATTCACCTCTATTATACATTGGATAAGGAACTGGAATATCTCTGGTTGTTGTAATGCAGTTTGCATGTGCAGTTGAGGAATTACAATCAGGGAGAGAAAGAAAAAATGATTGACATGAATATGTCTCATTATTCTGCTGAGAACTTGTTTTGACATATCAGTCAATGTAATTCATCAGTGTTACAATATCATTGATTACAATTTGCTTCCCTTTGATCACATCAGAAATTCCTTGTCAAGATAACATATAACATGTATTTTCCAGAAGATCTTAACTATTTTAATAGTGTGTCTCACCTCCTCCCACTGAAAACCATACAGACCACCTACTTGTAATTTGGGTTACTAACTGAACTGTACTACAAGAAAAAGTAAGTTTAAATATTGTCTTTGCTAACTTAATCTGAAATGTGGAAGTAAATGAAAACCCACTATAATCCAGCATGCCTTTGGGACTATCTAAATACTAATAACCTGGAAGACCCAGCAAGTTTGCAGATGACACATACCTGAAGGATGGGGTACCATCCAAAGAGACCTGGACAAGATGAAGAAGTGGGCCCTTTTGAACCCTTCAAGTGTTCAAGGCAAGGTGGAATGGCTCTTTGAAGATGTCCCTGCTCACTGCAGCATATTTGGACAAGATGACCTTTAAAGGTTCCTTCCTATCCAAACTATTCTATGATTCTCTTACTCTGTGGAGAAGACAGATGTAGGTACAGTGTCCTGTTGCAGTGGGGATAGCCTGCAACTCTCCCTGAAGGCATCTTTGTCCATAGAAAGAATCAGGAACAATAATCTTGATAGATGTTCATAAATGCTCTTTATTTTCTCACAGCCTCATGGCTGGGCCTGGCACAGACTGACTACAACAACTGCCCAAAATCATGTGAACACCCACCTAAGTACAGGATTCTCTGGGCGGAGTTACATTTGAAAAGACCAATGAGGAACAGGATTTAGACACAACAGCATCAGGGAGCTTGGAAACCCCGTGTAACCCGAGCATGCTTCCACTTCCAAGGCCCATCCCCACCAGGGGCACCTCCACAGTGTCCCATGCTCAAGGTCTTGGCCATGAAAAACCTTCTACATTAGAGTGGAATAAAATGAATGAGATTCCAGAGTTCTGCATGGGCAAGAGTGAATCAACATTTACGACAAATAATCATGTAAAAATTACCTTTCTGCCTTGATCACAGTTTTCCGGAAAAGTGCTCATTCTGCATCAGCTTGAAGTTATGGAACGCATTAACTTTCAGGGCTAAAGGAAAAGGAATTTTTCATTCCTAATTATTTCTAGATTTTCTCTAAGAGCCAGAACACTCAAGAAAGCATTAATACATTTATAGCAGGAACCACAGTGTAAGGCATTTGTGCTCTATCATCTGTCATTTGTGTTCTTTGCCTTACAATGAACCAGCTACCATGGAAGCTATGATGCATGATCCCTCATAGACTATGTGTTGATGATTTAGAAATCTGTATGGGAATAGGAAAATTAGAACTGTGGATTTGAAAGTCACAAGGCTAAAATGGGATTTGATCTTTTTCATATTCCTGAGGCAATTGATCTTACAAATGAGATACTAGACTTAAAGGAAAACAGTCTATATTTGAAAGGAAGAAAAAATAAAATACATACTTTTGTAAACAATATTTGTAGGCCTTCACTTTATGTTGTGAGCAATAGGTCCAGACCTGTCCTAAAGTCTATACATATCTTCTTCAAAAAAACTTCCAACAGTTCAGAGACAGATCAGAAATACACCCATACTTATTTTTTCTTATGGGCTAACTTTAGACAGCTAACAGGATTTTACTTGGGATTTCCCTCATGCTATGTGTTGCAGTTTTCATTAAGAAGTCTGGACACGTCTTAAAGCTGAAGGGTGTATCATGGAGAATACATTTAAAAGATCTTGAACTGGTTTTGTATATATGATCTTTTTAGAGAGAAAAGAGAAAAGAATAGCTAATTACTATACTTCCAACTTCAGAGTTGAAGAAAAAGTTCTAAAAATATTAAGCTACAGTTATATTTTTCCATCAAACTCATTCTTTGGAAGCTGCAGATGGGGAATTCAGTGAAATTTGTTATGTTTTATAGCTCAGGCTATTATATTTTGAGGTTCTAAATAAAATGAGATTCATAGGAATAAATATCAGAAGTGAAAGATTATTCTTCTACCTCAAATAAAATTGAAATCAATGCAATAATTGTGTTTAGTTTTCTTATGACAAATGATATGGTATCACCCACCCCCAAATGATAACCCACACCAACTCAAGGCTAACCAGAGCTAGTGGCAAAGCAGAGTATATTTCCATAATTTGATAAGTTTTGAAATAAAAAATAATACTTTTTAAAAATCCTGAGGTTTTAATGAGATAAGCACAAGAGTGGGTCTAAGGTGAGTTGGTGGGGGTTTTTTGAGATTTCTGACATAAGCAAAAGAGAAACACAAATTCAAAACTGTCAAAAATACAATTATTATGTCATTCATTTGAAATCTGAGATGTCATCCTAGGAGATTTTCTGTAACACACTTGATCACTTATCTAATTTGTGTTTTTGAGCATATTCTGGTATAAGAAACAAGTGTTTTGTAGTCTCGCTCTTATTCAGTCTTACAATAGTTGCTGAATTTTCCACTCCACCATTCCATGATTTTAGTTATGTTACACCCAGATTATTGTTTTGGGAAAAAGGAAGCACATCGTTTACACAGAGCTAGAAATTAGACTAATTAACAATTTACCAATCCATATCGTCTAATTATTGCAAAAATGCCTCATTAATAGATCAATTCTCATTTTAATACATAACCTTCATTTATTTTTGGATGCTATGCCCAACCTTCCACTGGTTCTTTAATAAGCTAAAGGGAGAAGGTAGATTTTTAAGAAGTCAGCACCATCCTGAGAGCTTGTCTAGAATGATGCACATGGTGTTGGGGTTGCTTTCTCCTCAGTCCCAGGTGTGTTTGGGGCTATCTTAATGTTTTCTAAGACAGCCTGTTCCCTTTCTCCTGCTTTTCTGATAGTTCTTGAAAGATGGACAACATACTCCTCCATCCCACCACTGCCCCAACCAACCATGGCAGAGTAAGAACAAATCCAGTGAACTGGAATGTTTTGAAGAGGACTTAGGACATGAAGAGACCATTCAGATAGAAAAAGTGAGACAAGATGCAATGTTCCTCAATCTGGTTTATGACTCCTTGGATATTAAGATTTCAAGAATCTTTAAATACCTAGTGGTGAAAATAAAGTGGATTTATTTCTTTCAATAAACATGACCAGTTCTTTAAAAGAAAGGTAATAATCTTTAAGGCAATAGCATTAGTGTATAATTGGAAGTATATCTTCCATTTTATTTCTGAAAAACACATTTAAGTCTGTAGAAGATAATGTTACCTGCTGGTTTATTGACTTAATTAAATGATGCAGTTTTAATGGATGAACAGAAAACATCTTGGCATTTCCTTGAACATTATTTTTCTGATTTATTAAGAAGCAATTTGTGAATAACTATTAGCATTTTATTAAATGAATAAGTGCCTTGCAAAGTTCCTGTGTTAACTTCTACCACTTTCTTTTCCTCTTCTTCCTCTTCTTCCTCTTCTTCTTCTTCTTCTTTTTCTTCTTCTTCTTCTTCTTCTTCTTCTTCTTCTTCTTCTTCTTCTTCTTCTTCGGGTAATGCACTTTGCATGGAGCTGAATCTCCTTTTTATTTAAAGCATGCTGTCCTATGTACCTGTGAAGCAGTTTTAATCCTTTTCTGCCCTGCAATATTTATGCCCCAGTTAAGCATAGTGTTGTTTTCCACTTCACCTGAGACAGAAGAAGAGCCCATTTCATTTCTCCAGCTTTCTTGTTAGCCCTGTTTAGGTTCTAGAAAGGTGCTAGGAGGTCACCTTTAAGCTTTCTCAAGGATCAACAGCCCCAGTTCTCTCAGCCTGCTTTCCCAGGAAAGGTATCCCAATCCTCTGAACATTTTCGCGGCCCTACTCTGGAGTTAGTCCAACAGGTCCATGTCCTTTTTTCAGGCATCCCAGAGCTGGATACAGTAATCCAGGTGGGGTCTCATTACAGTGGAGCAGATTTATAGTCCCATTCTGTATATTGATGCAGAAGAGTCATTAGCTGGTGTTGTTTATTTTAGATTTGCCAGTGTATGCAACAGAAGTGAGGTTGGTGAAAAGGAGCCTGCTAAGACCTATCTAAAATCTGTACTAATATTAGCAACATCAGAAAATAGGTTTTTTTGAAGCTGTAGTTATTTGGAAATTTGTCTTTACAGTTAACAAAATTCCAATAATATTATAAAATCTGTAGATGGTTTTTATTCCTACTTTTTCCAAATTATTTCTTCTCAAAATAAGATAAACCAGGCCATTGAAATCTGGTGATACATTCAAATTTTGTCTTGAAATATTATTCAGTGAATCAAAGGCTTGATGATTAGAACTAAACCCTCAAAATTAAAAATTATCCATTGAATTAGACTTTATATAATGGGATCAACTCTCCATGCTATCAGAATTGCTTCTGGCAACCTGACATTTAAGGACTTAAAATGGTATCAGACTGCTTTGTCACACACTAAGACAAGAAATCCAATTATCTTTAAAATCTCTTTGTTCTTCTCTACAGAATTATCTTTTACATTATTGGCATTCTCTTCCATTTGAAATCCTTCTGTTTAGGTATCAGATATATTTCTCTTCCTTCTGGCCATTTTCTCTCTGGAAGCTTTACTAGCCTAGAGAAATTTCTTTCTGTCAGATCCAATCAAAAATACAATAATGAAGCTTAAGCTCCAAAAAATTATAGAGATGGAAAAGAGAACAAGGTCTTTAACTCATTTCTCCATCAGGTCACTGCTAGGTTGCTCTTTTCCCTTCCAGAGCCTTGAAGAGTGTTCTTTCAAACCTGAATTTGACAGTCTTCCACCTGACTTCTTTCTGGTTTTGTGAACAAAAGCTATGGAATAACTTTTGTACTCCCTTCAAAAACTCAATTGCTTGCTAAATTGCTTTCTAGGCATCAAGTCAAAATTCTTTTAGATTTGAGTTATCTGTAGAAAATAAGCTTTCCTGAAAGTCATATGAGTGATGCTAGAAACTTCATGCAAACAAAGCAAATACCAAAGAATGATGTATCCCCGAGGATTTAGTAGTCTCATTTAGTCTCATTTCTCCCAGTCAGGAGCAAATCTTTCTACTTTTACAATAATAAATCACCACATTTATGGGTGTTCACTAGCTCAGCAATGGAAATTAATCCTTATTGCTATTCTAACAAGAATATTTCCTGTTTATGAGTTTGTATATGATGACTCATGTTTACCAAAATGACTATTCCAGATGTGAACCTCATTTGCATAATAAATTAATACCTTATTTGTGCATCTTGACCAAAGAATTACTAACCCTTGTCTTGTCATGCTTACATAATGTAACAGTTCCTACCTATTATTGTACAAAAAAACATACATAGTTTATTCTGTGCATGGAAAATGCAGGAGAAGTAATTGGAACATAAGAACATTAGAACATAATTAGAAACTTGCAATTTTACATTGGATTCCTTGCATTCCAGATTCTTAAATTTCTGACTCTAGAGATAGATTTAAAGGTGTTAGAAACAATGAGATGAGAAATGTGAACATAGTTTTCAAATCAGGCAAGAGTACCAGCCAAACATAACTGTCTCATAAGTATTATGACTGATGTACATTTAAATCAAAATCCCATGTCAAATAATTTGTGGGCAAATCTAAATGAGTCATATTAAAATGTGGAAAAATCCTCAGTTTATAAACTTACTTAGAGGTTATATCAGTGGTAAGTCCTGATCAGTCAGTGCAAAGTGACCACAAGAACACAAATTTTTGAAAATACCTCAGCATAATTATGTAGAAAGTACCACAGGGTAACAATGTTAACCAAACCAATCTTAGTAGATGTTATTACTTTATCCTAATTTTGCCCGTGTAAAAGTTGCATCAATTCCTTGCGAATCACCTGGGCTCTTCCAGTAAAGAAGACAGGAGGTGTCAAACGATAATAAATTCTTACCATTTTAGATATCTAGTTTGTTATTATATTAGCCATCCTCTAGAGGTGACATTTTCTTTCTGTTAACTACTCTGTTATGAGCCAGCATAAAATATTAGATTAGAATCCATAAGGAATTTCAGAGGGACAGATTATGGGGAAATTAATTATGTCTCTTGTGTATAAAATAAACACCACAAAATACATAGAACAAAGGCTGTAAAGAAAATGGGTTGGACAACAAAAGGAGTCTATAGAAGAACAATTATTTAGAAAGGCAAGGAAAAAAAAAATCACCCTATCCAAACAGAAACAACCAAATCACAACTTCCTTCAGTGTCTCATCACAACCAGGAAATCCTAAAATATTTGATGGCATTTTTAGATTTTTTTTCCTTAGTTTTACTGATAAAAAAATGGAGGCATCTAAGCTTCAAATCACATAAGCATAGAATAGTTCAGATTTTAAATGATCTGTGAATGTCTGACTTCTGCTTAAATTAGAGTCAGCTTAGAGATCAGACTGTGTTGCTCTGATCTTTTAGGTCTTGAAAACAATGAAGGACAGAGTCTGAATAACCTTTCTGGGTAACTTGTGGTATCTGCCTGGCTCTCTGAAGAGCTACTGGGGTAAAATATAAATATTTTTGTTCTGAGTTGTGGTACTATGCAATGCTAAGGCATGGTAAATAGTAAGGTTTTAGTTAATTAGTGTCATATTCAAATGTGAAGGCTTCTTCTGGCTTGAGTAAATTATGAAACAATATACTTCCTAAGGTTTGCAGTAAATCACCATAATTACAAATCAAGGGCTGATGTTTTCCAAGGAGGAAATGGAAAGTCAAAAAAAAAGTAATTTAAAGAAAATTTCATTTGAGAACAGAAAAAAATCATATAGATATGGACATAAAAAAGCTGGTTTTGGCACATGTAAGGAACTGACTGATTTGATACTAAGGAAGGTAAAAGTTTTTAAGCAAAGATGTGATTAAGTGAGAGACTATAGGAAAAAACATTAAAAAGCTTTTTTTTTTCCTATTCAGTGTATGTTCATATTTTTCCCTCTCTATTGCTTACTCAGTTTCCAATTTAATAAAAACCAGTAAATAATAGAGGCACAGTACATATATATCTAAATTGATGATAGCCTAAAATATATTAATTGCGAGTAAATATGAGTGGAGGATCATTTTACATACTTAAATACTAATCACATAATAAAACCAGTATATAGAATATAGCAATAAAATAATATTAACATAAAAATTCACCTGAAAGTCAACAATCTCATATTTCAATGCATATGGAATTTCTCTGAGAAATTCTGATCTTGATTAATGTGGTATTTCAAAGTTAAAAAAGAATTAAAACATTACAGCCAAAATCTAATAAAGCCATGATTATCATATTTAGAGCATATTTCAGTGTTAAAAATTTAACCCATATTTCTTTCACCACATTGTAAAGATTTCATTTGAATAGACTTCCTTCTCTTTCAAATTCATGTACTGAATTTTCCACAGTTCTTGCTGCCTAAAAATAAGCAACTGTCTTTTTCTGAACACACACATTATGGCTATTTAATGCCTAGCATTTAAATAATTCCCTCAATTTCCAATTTGTAATGAAACCTATGAGGACATAATAATGAATAAAAAACCCACTGTAGATATGCCAGAGCTCATTTTTCCTTTGAATTAGACATAACTAATGATGGCATAACTAATGCTTGGTGTAGAATAAAGTTTACTATTTTAAAGTCATTATAATTCTTACAACTCTAATTGAAAATGGTTGGAATGAAGTGGGAAATCTATGCAGAATGATTAATGAAAACAGTATATTTGTTAGACATATATTATGTGGAATATTTAACTACATCACACTCATCTCCCTTGCAGAATGTCATTGCCAGTTTGGGAGATAAGCAGAGGAATAGTCAATATTAATGGCATTCAATCATATATATCATGCTGTAATTTTATTTCAAGACTTAAAAGAAGTGTAGAAGTTCCAAAAAGTGCCATTTGATCAGGACCAATTTGGAATTGTGCCATTTTAAGATGATTCATCTACGATGGGTTCCTGTCATAGTACCAGTTATTCTAAGAATAATTAAGAGTTTTGAGTCCATTATAATGCCAGGAGTAAGGTAGCCTGATACCAGGCAGCAGTAGAATGATAGCTGTATTAACTTCCATGACCAAGGCTGGAAATAAAAGCATCTCAAGTTATGAACAGAAATCCCTATGTAGCATATTTTAATTGTGTGTATTGATTCTGAAAAACAGATTTTGCATGGGGATACATTAGCTATTTAGTTTCAATAACACTGATAATAATAATAGCAAAACTGTAACATCAGTCATAGCAAATGTCTGAAGAGTTTTAGCTGTAAGGATAACCAAATATGTGAGAAAATGGGTCAACATTTTTGAAATCACTGAGAACTGTAAGAGATCAGTGCCCATATAAATAGTTTCACTCTTATTTGGTCAATATTTGCTCTCTACAAAGACAACCAAAATTTCACTGACATTCTCCAACAATTTGTCAAATACACTAACTCAATGTCCTATCCTTGAGCCACAAGCTTTTTCATTTTGTTTTGTGATTTCTGGGGCAAGGTGGGAAGTGGGAGATCAGTTTGTTGGGCATCTGACCATGAGTCAAGATCAACATACAATTGTTGTGGCGCATGTGGCTGTGGCCGCGGCACCCACACCCACAAATTCCTGGTGGATGAGCACCCAGGGCACTGGAATCTAACATCCTTGTCACTACGATTTCCCGTGCTTCGCCGGGAACTGCTTTTTGCATGTTGTTCTGTTATGGGTTCGATGTTCCCCCACTCAATTTTATGTATACCCTCATGTTTATGCATATTCCTTATGGAATATGTATCTTCTCTGGAAAATTCTATTACACTCGGTATTCAATTTGTTCATTCAAATGGAACCCTCCCCTGAGTTTGTCCCATTGGATGTTCTACCCTGTCACTTCACAATTTACAGCACTCCATTGGTTGTAAACCTTTATCCCACCTCTTCTGGCTCCCAGACAAAAAGGGACTGCATCCCATCGCATCCTTTGTCTGCCTGTTCTAGTAAAGTTCTGAAGTTGCAAAAGAATCTCTCTCTGTCTCCTGCCTTTGTTGACACTGTTTTCACATCGGTTTGCAGCCTGCTCTCTGCGAGGGAGAGCCAGCGCCGGTTCTGTTATTTTCTAACAGATCCCTGCCGACCATGGCTGTAACAAAGGTCCTCCGGGACACCCGCGATGGCCAGACACAGCACGGTCTCCAGGCAAAACTGCAGCCTGCGTTACACTATATTATCTCCTTTAACCTCTCTATGAATTTATGAGCCTGAAGAGTCAGTCGTTCACTCTGGATTGCAGGAGTCATGTTCTGAAAGCTTCTTTGACTGAGCCTGTAATTTAAGCAACTGGCAACTCATGCTCTGTCTGTGTTTCTAATTGAATTCTGTCCTGGTAGTCGCTTAATCTTGGTTTGAAAAGACCTAATAGTTTGAAAAGACCTAATACTCAGTGTTCTCCGGGAGATTTAAAAATGTGAGTACTTAATTCCCAGGTCTGAAATTACTTCAGGGTAGATATAGATACTCAAGTAGGTATCTCATCAAAGGTAGTTGTTCTAATAAGAGTTCTAGTGATATAATTTTAAGTAATGACGGAATGAATATCAAAGTCGTAATCATCTCAGAGGTTAGAAAAGGGTTTTATGAATTATTTTATTGGAATATGTCTATATTCACCTATGCCAGCCTGCATTTGTTTAAATGTTTGATTCAACCTGGTGTATTGGGTCTGGCTGGGATGTTTCTTTTCCCATAGCAGCCCTCACAGTGCTGTGCTTTGGGCTGGTAGCTGGAAAGGCACTGATAACACACCTGTGCTTTGGCTGCTGCTGAGCAGCACTGGCACAACGTCAGGGCTGTCTCTCCAACTTTGCCCCCTCACCAGTAGGTTGGAGATGAGCAAAACCTTGGGAGGGGACACAGCTGGGACAGCTGACCCAAGTTGACCGGGGGATATTCCATACCAGAGGGACACTGGTCAGCAACAAAAGCTAAGAGAAAAGAGTGGGGAAATGTCATTACGGTATTTGCCTTCCAGAGAAACCAGTATGTGTTCTGAAGTCCTTCTTCCAGGAAGTGACCAAACATCACCCGCTAATGAGAATTAGGGTATAAAATCTTCTGGTTTTCTTTGCTTCCATATAATGCCTTTTCTTTTGCTTTTTTAAACTCCCATTATCTTGACTCAGAAGTTTTTTTCCATCTTTTTTTCTTCTCTCCCATCCTACTGTGGAAGGGAATGAGAGAGAGGCTTGGTGGTCAGCTAGCATTCAAACAAGGCAAACCCACCACATCTGGCTTTACACACTAGTCATTTCAACTTTGTTTTTATTTGAGGGTTTGTTGTGAGGATGGGGTTTTTCTCATTTATATAGGTAAATTTTTGAAAAATCTCTAATGCCAGATACAGCTGTGACTGGAACAGTGTTTTCAGTATGAGAAGACCTTGCTATCATCACTCTAATAATTTTCAAAAACTGTATCATTAGTACTTACTATTTTTTTTGATAAATATTTCAAGTTCAGGACTGAAAATGATACAGATCCCTCAGTATCATATACCTGATATGTCTGACAACGCCTATTTGTAAAATAGAACTGTAATATCTTTGTTATTTTATTTTTCACTTGCTACTGTGTGTTACTGCTTTTTCTAGCTATGCTAGATCAATATGCAGTGAACCTTTTGGAAACAGTTTGAAATAGGTGATAGTATTTAACCATATTTCAGTTAATAAAATGACAAGCTGAGCCACTGGAAAATGTATATTGTGAAAATGAGCACGTCTACATGAAAGGTTTTTGCAGCAGTCACAGTATTAGCTGAGCCTGAGATAGAAAGCATGGAATTAATTTCTTTGTGAATTTGTGTTGAGTATCTGTGTTACTTTCCCAGGAAGCTCATCCAGTTATTACTGTAAAACAAAATCGACCAACTTTCCTCTTCCCAGCGTAAAATGTGTATGCAGTAAGCTTTAATTAAGTTGCTAAGATTTTATGAAACCGTTTTCTCTTTCTTTTAAATTCTCCTTATACACTACACAAACCCCAGTAGAAAACAAGTGTTTATAAAGATGAATCCCCTGTGGAGTGCGTCAGCTGTCACACTCACAGGCTTCCCTTCCTTTAATGAGACCATAAACTCTTTTCTGCTGCAGAAAGCCTTGCTTACATAAACTGTAATCTATTTTCTGAACGGGAATTTTGCAAAGGTTGTCGATTCTTCAGATAGACATTGAAATTTCTTACAGGGGCTTAATGGGTGGTTAGGTATGATCTTTAGGTTAGATTTCAAATTTATTTTTCTTGCTAACACAAAAAACTTTCATTAAAAAAATCTTTTGCTCTATTGATTTAGAGACTGATCTCAGAAGGTAGGAAATGCCCATTGTAAAATTCAAAATGTCATAATTTTAAGAATTTTCATAATCCAGCTATTTTCTGGGTTGCAGTTGGAATTATACAGAAAGTAGTATTTATCTTTAGAATATTACCACTGACTACTTGCTAACTAATCCTGTTTCATGACTTTTGTATTCCTCTTTGATTATTTTATATATGACTTTAAAAACCCAACCAAGGAAAAAAACCAACCACCATTCCAGTAGTAAGGACCAAGAATGTGGTTTGTCCATGAATGAAGGCTAAATTTATTCCAGATCACTTTATAAGTCATAAAACAGCTTAAGTCATTTTTCAGAGTGGATGGATATCCTATTAAAAAATATGATAAACAAAGACTTGGTATATCTCTGATGAAGTCTTTCCATCTAGATGTCTCAGAAAGCCCTTGGGTGAGAGATGAAGTTCAGTTCATCTAACTCTGTCTGCAATATCTATGGCTACATCTGACACAGTCATCTAGAATGCTGTTCTATTCTGTGGAGAGCGATAAGTGCTTCTACTGCATGGTTCATTTTTCCTTGCAGGAAAAGAAAACAAATGAACCATTCATCTCAAAATTCCTGTTTGTCTCCATCTCCTGTGAATGGACACTACAGCACGCATGCTTGTGCTATAGATGTTGGAAGCTCAGTGGATGAATTTTGCATGCAGTTGCTTTCTTTATATTGTATAGGAGTTCAGTTGTTTTATATTGTATAGGATTTCACAGTTTATAAATTTTAATGTGGAAAATTCAAAATAATGTGCATGGTGAAAATATTTTGAGTGTCTAAACAACAGTGATTCCAAATTATCTTTTAGTGCTCAATAAAAACACATCTTGGACTCATACAGGTATTTCTTTGAAAAGTAGAGAGCAATTCTTAGCTATATGAAAGAAAAAAACAACAGAACTGATTAAGTCACATAAATACATAAATTCATGACACCATGGTTACTCTTTCCAGTTCTGATATGTAGTGTGTATAGATCATATTTATTTTTTAAAAAAATTAAAAACCCACCAACAACTGACCACGATTTCAGGAACGATCATAAATACTGGAAGTTCTTAATGTGAGAAAAGACTGAATATGTTGTTTTGCCTCTCACTATGAGAAAAAGTGATTGCCGAGAGTGAAGGATAGTGAATTACACTACTATCAGTGAAAGCATAAGGAAGGCAAATTAGAAATAGTCATTCAACTTGTGTTTTTTTTCTTTTACTATTCATTTTATTTTTATGCCAGAAATACAGTCCACTATGAAGTTTCCAAGCAGAAATTTCTAGAAAACTTCTAGCAGGTTTAGCTTGCTTTCCCACCCACATCCACACCCTCTTTGCATCAGAATGTCATATAGACAAACAATAAGAAAGACATTAGAAAAATTAAAGCATGATGGGTCCATCAGCTGTTTGAATGATCTGGATGCAAACTTCTCTACAATTGCTTGTAGAGATTTCCCTGGAACTAAGAAGATACACTAGGCAAGAACTGCTGTGTAACTTGTGTCTTAGAGTTTTCTTAATGCCTCCACTACTGGCAACTCTCATAAGCAGGAGACTAATATACAAGGACAGTTTTTCTGACTTAGTATTGTACTGATTTTCTTATGAAAACAATCAAACAAAAATTGCAAGTGAACTCTCACTGTGAAGTGTAAAAGTACAAGTCAGTGAAGGAACAGTTTCTCTGTTTCAAGAATCTCCATCCACGTCTTATAGTTACTTGTGGTTTTTATTTCCTGAAAAAAAATTGCAAGTGTTCTATGGAATCTATTATTTAGTAAACTCACAATCTATAACATTTTGCAAAATATAACTTCTGTGTTATATGTGTGAAAACTCTCCTTTTTTATATGAGGATGAAACTCATTTGTCCTAGAGTTACAATTGTGATAAAGTTGGATACTAGGGATGTGCTTATTTTTATAGCCAGGGCATTAAGTCATCAGTTCCCTGGGTGATCCAAAAACTCCCCAGCTAGTTCCTGCCTAGATGAGAAAACGGACAAGCTTAAGAACTATTTATTGACTGAAATCCTAGCAGACTTCCCAATAAACTGTTTGACTAGTGGTTGAAGGAGCTGTTCAGGTAGATCTTTGGACTATTCCCATGTTCCTTCCTTCCTTCCTGCTGTGCATGGATCAACTGATAATTACTACTGCTTAACTGTGTTTTTAATATCTCAGAAAATATGCAAAAAACCTGATCATCCAAGAGACTCCCACAGTAGTTTCTGATATACAATTGGCCAAATTATAGAAATGTAATTTTAAGCAGTCTGTAGAAACTGTTCCTGAAAATAAAACACTGTCATATAAGGCAGCTTTTTTTATGCAGTTAAGACAGAATATGTTTTATACATATCCTAAGACAACAATAAGTCATGCATGCAATCATAACTGGACAGGTTTTGTGGGTTTTTTTCAACATCTACTCAGCTTCTGACTTCATGAAATATATGATGCTGGCTTATGTTTGAAAAACTGTTCTTAGAGGTTATCTTCTGTGTGTTATTTTTGGCTGGGAAAGTCAAAGCAGCATGAACTTTTCTGCCTCCTAGAAGTCTCTGATGCTTATTTGAATTTTTTTGTGTTCCTTGTGATCCATTATCCAGTTCTGTCCTTGCAGTGAAGAGTCTTTGCTTCCCCCGTCTGTTTCATGTTTTTCTTTGCTTCCCCCTGTTCTTCTAATCATTGATTCTAACTGAAGATTTTATAATAAGTTATGTAGGAAAAAAGGAATTTCAGTTGTTGTCTTCAGGACAAATATTAACCTTCTCCTGGCTTTAACTTATTTTGGGGTCGTTTTCAATTGTACTGCACAAACACACTGAACCTTTTGTTACAGGATAAGATTTTGATATTTAATAGACAAGACTCAATTGAGGCAACTCTTTTTTCTCAGTCTATCATGCAACAAGATTTTTTAAAAATCTATCAACAACGGAATCTAGGACGAGCACTTTCAATCTGAAATGGACACATTGTCCCCACCTGGAATTTCAGTTCGATTAAGGAAGAACAAATTTGCTGTTTATTTCAACATCAGAATTATGTGTTTTGTCTCCTTTGTGTCAAAATCTTTCTCTCTCTGAAAATGTCTTATTCTTATCAGAGAATGCCAGAACTGCAGTTTTCACTCAAATACCGCTTTCCTTACACCTTCAGGGCCATGAACACTTAAGTAGACTATTGAGGAATCCATACTTAATCAAAACACTTTTTTCTCTCTGAGATTATCAACTTCAGTCTCCAGAGAAAAAGAGAATTGATCATCCAATTAACAGACAAAGAAAATTAAAGTAAGTATAAAGTCAGTTGGGTATTTCTGAAAAGGTACCTTTCCACTCGTTCTCTTTCTCTGAGAAGTCAAAAAGGAAAGACTGATAAGTAGAAAACCTAAGCATGCATCATAGGACCTTGTAAAGATTGACCCAAATATCTTACATGGATGTAAATTTGATTGTTCCAATGACAACCAGAGTCTAGATTATTTTAAGGCCATAGAGCTTAGAGAGGAAGTATATGAAATATACTTTCACCATTTGAAAACTGTATCCTTTTACCTCATTTAGTTAGGACTATGTTCAGCTCTAAGCTTCATTGCTCTATTGTTGCATGAAGTCATATATAAGAGCCAGCATAAAATTATGCTGTCGTTTGCTTTTTAATGGAGTGAACATCCAATAAATGCTTAAGGACACTACAGACAAGTAAAGCACAAGGTTATGCTTATATGGAGACATATGTTAGCTGAATTAGAGTGACCATGTTGAGAAGAGAATCTTAGACCTAATTTTACTATTTCTTGGAAGTGAAATACTTGGTCGTTGCAAGTTAATTATTATTCATACCATTCTTATCCTTTATATTGTTTAGGAGGAGAGAACCACAGTGTATTGAATACTGCTTGAGCATTAGCTGACCAAAGTTCATGGCCTAAGATAAAATAATTTAAATTGTAAGTGCAATGGATTTCTCTCTGTCGTAAATAAAGATTGTGCCTTCCTATTTTGGCTAAAAAAAAAAATTCTCTTAGATAAAACAATAAGAAAATAAAAAGTTCCAGTTAAGCACAACTAAAATCAAACCAAAAAAACTAAATCCTTTCAATCTTTCTTTCCAGCAGTTTCACAAAAACAGAATAGAATCTGGCATAATGTCCTTTTTATTAATTATCTAAGTCATCCCTTCATATAAACTCTTATAATCAATAATAAAAAACTAAACTAATATCAGTTCACAGTGGAGGAAGTTAACTGAATATTATTTGACCCCTTCTCCATGGAAACTCATTCATTTACGTTACTTCAGTATCTCAACTACTACAGCTTTCCTCAGGTTTCTTTATTCCCCTTAAACCTATAAACCTTACTGCTTACTGTGAATGTGCTTCCCAGCACAAATATTCCTGTGGAACCCTGATTTATTCCTGTGAATTCCTCACTTGCAAACAGAAGAGTCCACAAAGGATGGATGCTGTTCCTCTCTGCACAAATTTATTATTCTACACAGACATGAATAACCATGCTGGCCTTTGCTTCTCTGATAGGGGTTATCTGCTGACCTGACTACAACAGGTCAGGTGTGTCCTTATTCAGCAAGTTACTAGCATGAGGTAATCCCCTGGTAACTAATGAACCAAAACAGATATTCTCTGAAATTTGTAGTTTCATTAAGGTAAATTGTTTACATGTGTTAGCCACTGCAGGAGATGTTTTGTAGTTCATTTTCTCCTCTGTCAAATCACATGAGAGCGAGAAGATAAGGATGATGTGGGACTTATATCTTCAGTTTATCATCAAAACCCAGCCTGTCAAGACAGCTGTAACTGTAAAGGCAGTCTACCTTAAAGATAAAGAAAATTTAGTGGCTGAATAGCAGCAAGTGCCTTGAAAATAACATCTAGCAGACAATGGACCATGAGCTAGAAAAGTATCCAGTCAAACTGTGGGGAACTTGTGAAGAAATTTAGGTAGAATTCAGAGCCCTAAAGAGACCTAAATTTGGTCTTCCAAGAACACAGGCAGATCAAGCAATAACTTTTGCAGTAGGACCTCAGCTCCACCCTGGTAGGACTGAAAAGAAAAAGCTCATTCTTTGGGCCCAGAAACTGTCAGCAAATGTACCAGGAGCCCTGTCATTGCCAAGGTTGGAGAGAACTCATTCATTTTGTTGCTTATCCAAAACGCAACAGGCAGCACCAGCATTTCACCTACAGCACAACCTGGATTCAGGACTGCAGTGATAGCCCAGGTAACGAAAGGAGCTGAGGTTTACAGCTGCCTCTGAGGTCCCTAAAAACATTCAAGGCCACGTTGGATGGGGCTCTGAGTAACTTGGCCTAGTAGAAAATGTCCCTGCTCGTGGCAGGGGGGTTCTACTAGATGCCTGAGCATAAGAAAAATTTATTCTGGTGATGACTTGAAGGAATGTGCATAAGTTGTTTTGGTTGTTTTTTTTTTTTTTTAAGCCTCAGAGAGGAGCTTAGTTCTTAAAATGTATTCATTTTTACATTGAAATTGACATGTAAATTAAAAACACTTCTCCCCTGCCAAACAAAAAAAAAAACCAGAAGAAGTATTAAAGCATCATATAATGTTAATTGTTAATTAATTTGACACAAGTTAGTTATATTATTTATGAGACTGTTAGACAATGCAACTGTCAAGGATCAATCTGACCCTGAAAATACAATGAATTCTCAGTAGTTTCAAACTTTCCTCACAAAGCTGTGCTTTTCTGTGTCCACTGAGAACTCTTTTCTTGTGCTAATTAAGGGGATGGTGAATTAACAAGACTTTGTTTTTCATATAGTGCACCTACATGCTCAGAAGTCTTGGAAAACCTTTTAATTTAAATCCAGGATTCTTTTCCCTCAGATTTTTTCAAACAACTCTAATTATTTTTAGGTATTGTACTGAAGACTGTTTTTTCTGAGAACATTTCAGCCCTTTAGTGACATATACACAACTGTGATCTACACATTGATGCTGGTTACACATACACACTGTGAAGCATGAAGCATTACTGAAAGGAAATAAAAATGGCTGAGCCAAATTGTTGGTTCTTTAACGTTTTGAGTCTCTGAGGATGATGAGTGTCTCTTATGACTACATTTTACAGAAGAAAATAAAACCTAAAAAAACCCCTAGCCTCTCAGAAAATCCTGTAAAAATAAGAAAATTAATTTTAAAAATGTATAATTTGCATGTTTTGGGAACACCATTTAGAATTTTCTAGATAGGATAGAATTTGGTGAGAGATTCGTAAAACCTAGAAAGAGTTTTCAGAATACATACTATGTGACAGGAATAATTGCTTTGCCTAGTCATCTTTTCACAGAGCTGATTTTAGTGTTCCCTTACAACATGACCAATAGGTATTTCAACAACTTCAAAATCTACACCACAGAGTACTGGAAAAAGTATAATTTCACCTTCATTTGGGCCTTGGTGAGACATGACATAGATGGTGGATTAGAATAAAAAAATCTCTACGAGGATGTCTTTACTTTCATCAAGAGCTTTTAAATCTCAATTGGAACAGTTACTAGCTATTGGATCTTCTTACTAAATATTCTAGATGAAGATTCAGAAATACTTTGGTTCCTAATAAATTCTGTGCTGTTGGCCACAGCAGGTGTTCTGCAACTATTTTTAGCTACTTGGAAGGGCATAGTTTTAAACACATCACCGTACTTTCTTCATAGTCTTCACATGGACAATATCGTATCAATAATGACAGCAAAGCCATACAAAGGAATTTTACACGACCAAACATTGTGATGTCAGTGATGTTTCAGTGAAGGTTTCTCTTGAGTTTCTGGAGTTGAAAGACTTCACTGTATGTGCTCACTAAAATTGCCTATGCCTCAGCAGACTATTACTGACTGAATATATAACAATATTGTCTCTTAAGGTTTTGAAGAGGGAATGACACTAGAGATGGGGAAGAAAAGCCTATTTCTACTTCATTCATTCTGTTGAAGAAAAGACTGTGGTCCTGGTAAGGGAAAGGATATGAACATAGAAAGATCATACTTGGGGAAAGACTCTGAGAGAATTTAGTATGGCATGGCAAAAAATGTTCCTGTTGCTATTCTGGTAGTGATATTAGTTTTTATATTCTATATTCTTTTTACTCTGCAGTACTGTATAATGGTTCTGATATGATAGCATAATATGATTCATCAAGACTTCCTCATCTGTGGAAAGAAAGAGTAATGTCTAAAGGCATCTAGATATCTAAACCAAGCGAAATCCTTGATTTTCCAAAGATGCTGTTCTTTCTTCATTGACTGTAGAAGTACTGCAGATGACTAGTTTAGACTAAATGTACAAATTTATGTAAATTTAGGTAAAGTATTTTAGATGTATTTAAATTTAAAGGTAGTAATGAAGTGTAAGTAAAATGACAGCTATCTATAGAAGAGGAATGTATGTGTAACCTATCTCTGTGGAAGCATTACAATTTTTTTCTGTGCAAAATTAATTTTAGAGTTATAGCATTCTTTATATTGAATTACAATAGCCTAAATTAATTATTTTTCTTGTATTATTTTGTGGAAAATCTGTTTGTTTGTTGGTTTAGATTTTTTTCATGTTCATAGCTTAGTAGTGTTTTTGGCTCATCAGCCATGAAGGCTTTTTCATGTATTTCAAAGCCTAACAGTAAAAACCTTGCCAAACATTCTCTTAACTATGGTCACTGCTGTTGATGTGCCAAGGCACCCAGCCAGTACAAGTCCCAGCTATTTTTCTTCCCCAGGCAATAAACATTTTCACTACACTCCCTACTCTCTTCCAATTCATATAGTGAGCCATGCAAACCAATCAAAAGTGGAGTGAGGGAAATGCCCCCCAGTTGCAGGCATTTGTCCAGGCAGTTGATAGCACAGGCAGAGCTAAGTAACACAAAATCAAACCCACTTTTAACTCACTGCTTTCCTCTCATAAGACACCAGAGCTTAGCCTCTTGGCATTGTAGCTAAAGGCTTGGGTACAGGATGGTCAGAGACAGAGAAATAGAAAATGAATGAGCAGAGGATCAAGAGGGAAGGAAGGAAGGAAGAAAGGAAGGTAGGAAGGTTGAGAATGAAGTGCAGGTTTTGGCTAAACCCCCCCTCATTTATCTAACTTCATGTCAGTATCTGCTAACAGATTTCTCTGTTTAGATGAATAAACAACTGAGTCTTGAGCTTACTAACGATGACTAGAGGGACTGAGCACCTGTTCTATGAGCAAATATGCATTATTAAACTTTAATTTGACTTTTTTCTTTTTCCCTCCCTTCATTTCTCCCATCCCTTTCTCCTATACTTGCTCTGCATTGAGGGAAATCTCAAAGAAAGTTAAAGCTGTGAGAGAAGACTTTGGTTGTTTGGTCTGTTTCTCTGTGTTGTTGGTTCTTGTTGTTTTTTCCAAAATGACTTGTAATTCAAAATTTCTTTGAATTGATTTAAATAGAATATATTAACTTCTTTGACCCTTTTCTTTATAAATAAGACCTATTATAGGAAATAACATGTCTGTATTACTTGATTTAGTTACTATTATGCAAGGAAAAAACCTCAAACATTCCCTTCTTTGCAAATGCTCCTGTTACGCACAGTTCAGTATATTTTTGATAAAAGATTTTCTTTCCATTTCGTTTTTCTTTTGTCCCTCTAATTCAATCTGCTAGAAACAAGCTTTATTATGGCCAGGATACAGTATAGAATTTTTTGTTTTACTTATCATTTAAATAAGATCTAAGATGGGCAGTTTAAGTTAATCTTTTCTTATATTGAAAAAGGATTCCTAGTTAGTGGCAAAATATTTGGTTTTAGAATTTTAAAATTAATGTTTTCCCTAATTATATTTAAAAGTTTTTATGCCTTCTCTTTAAGAAAGACTGATGGACTCTGTCCTTTTAGGAAGGTGAAATATTAAACTTTGATCAAAAGTTTTTGTTGATCAAAAAGACCAAACACTGAGCAAAACATTTAGATCATTTTGCCAATATTTTCATTTAAAACATTTTTTTTACTTTTTAGCATTTTTTTACTAACATTCCATTTTTTGAATTCTTGTGTTCTGCTAAATATGTAGCAGTGAAACTACTAGGGAATAGAATGTTAAGAAAGGATGGACTCCAACTACTTGGAAACTGTGCTGTTAATTAACAATTACAAGGACAGTGTGTGCAAATTGAAATAGGTCCCAGGCTTCTTACCTTGGAAAAGTACCATGATGTGCAGATGTGAAGGGAAGGATTATTAAGGATTCAGGTAGACAGAATTGTCATGCCTGATACGACTGTCCAGAATATAGATGAATTCTGTTCACTTCATTCTGCCCATAAAATGCTTTGCTATGTTGACATTTGGAAGCCCGGAGGACAGCCACACTTCAGTGAACTGATGTTAGATATTGGTTCAGCTGTATCAGTTCTGCCGGAACCTATTTACTAGCTAACAAAATCTAAATTACATTTGGAAGCTTATTTGAAGAAAGCAATCCTTGTGCTTCATTGCCCTAGTTTAATGCACTGCTGATTCACTACACTTGCCTACCCATGTAGTTCTTCAGAGAAACCTATTTTTAGCAGCCACCAACAAAAACATACAAAAGGAAATCAAGGGTTTTTTTCTGTTGTCTATAGATGTGTAACTCATGTAACAGAAATTAAAATAATAGCACTACTTTCATTACGTGAACCAGTTAAAATTTCACTTGAAAATCTAAAAGGTACCCTGCCTGCCTGATGGCTGCTGCTTTTGAAGAGCCCAGGTATCCCAGAAGTCCCATGTCACTTCTGCCAGTCATTTGTGAATGACCGATATCCTGTGGTCTCTCAAAAGCAACTAAATTCAGATTTTCAGAAAATGGGTCAAGCTTTTGCTCTAACAGTATATAAGATTAAGGAGATTTAGTTAGCTGCTACTTCAGTTGGTAAGCTGAATATCTCTGCTTTCTTCGCTGACCATAAAGACTAGATTTCCATTAGCTATCCAGAGAGCTCACTTGTATATGTTTACATTTACATTAGTGGCTTATATGATAAAAGCTTGTCTGCACACCAACACATGAATCCAAAGAGACAGTGGCAGATGGGGAAGACCACACAATACCTTGCCCTGGCTAGGATAGGCCCAGCACAGAAGAACCATCAGCCTCACAAGCCCAGAGGAGGACAGGGGTGCAATATCAGGGAGAACCCCAAACTAAAATTTCAGAGGAAGGAACACCATATATGGGCTCTTGCCTGGGCTGTCTCAGACAATTCAGTCCAAATGTGAAACCCAACAAGGTAAGTCAACTCTAAAGCTCCTGTAGAACTGACTGGGGGAGGGTGCTGTCTGTGAATATAGGATGCAAAGGATGACCAATTAATGACTGAAATGCCTGAGACTTCTTGTGGGATTCTTAGGGAAGGAAACAAAAGCGGGAAAAGGAAATAATTTAGGTGATTGGAGAGGAACAAAGATGGGAAAATGAAGGAATAAGGTAATAAGAGGGGCTTGTCACAAGCAAACAAAACAGTACACTTGTTTTCTCTGTTCTTGTTCAGCAGTCTGTACAGTTCTGCGTTTCTGATCCCCAGCCTAGGTGAGGGGAAACTCCATTCTCTCTCTCTCTCTCTGTGTGCGTGTGTGTGTGTGTATGGAGGTCTGAGTGCAGCAACTGGTTGGGGACCTTGGGTCACAAGGTGTTCATGGTACTGCCTCTAAAAATAGAGTGCGTGTCTGGGTACTATGGGCCCTGAGCCAGTGACTTGAGAGACCAGGATAAGTTAAACCAAGTGCCAGACCCTGGGGTTGGACAGGCATTCTATTTTTTGCAAGAGTAGGAGTCTCAGTCTGAAATTTCTGTTTAATTCATCAACATACATGGGGAAATGAACAATAAGACACACAGATAAGCTTAAATGGCAGGCTAAATCATCATCAAAGCAGAAAAGCCTTGCTTTTCCATCTTTTCAAGCATCAGATATGCAGAATTCACAAAAGTATGCAGGCACCAATATGTGACTCACTTGGTTTGTGGTATTTCATCCATGGGTGTAGACCACCCTCTCAGCCATTACACTGACAATATGAAGCAGTTGCTTGCAGTAGTTAGGAGGTAAACTTAAAAATCTATTTATGTAACTTACAGGGTTCATTAGATAAAAGAAATAACAAAATGTCCCTTCAACAATCATGTCACAATTCTGTAAATTTCAGAAAAAAATCAAGTAATTCTAATTAAGAAATGACTAACCAAATTAGTGTCATGTAATGCATTTCCTAATAACAGGAAACAGATGCTACTAAATCTTGATGAGTGTTATTGTCAATGCCTGGAGCTACCACAGATAGACAGTGTATATTAATACCAGATTCACTTAAATTGGATACTAGCACTATCTACCACAGGGACCACCTGAGGCAAAAAGCTTACTTACATACCCCTATTTCTGTAAATATTTTAGTCATATACTGGCTCTGTGTTATTTAGTAGCTCACACAAGGAGGGACACATTTCACTTTATTAATGTCCTGCTTTCATCTGGGACAGAGTTCATTTTCTTCTTAGTAGCTGGTACAGTGCTGTGTTTCTCAGCTTTATTATGAGAAGAATGTTGATAACACCCTGATGTTCTGTTTGTTGCTAAGCAGTGCATACCCTCAGTCAAGGACTTTTCACTGTCTCTGCTAGCGAGGACCTGCACAAAAAGTTGGGAGGGAGTATGGCAAGGATAGAAGACACAAACTGGCAAAAGAGATATTCCATACCACAGAACATCATGCCCAATATAGAAACTGTGGGAGGGACCTGGAAGGGAGCGCATCATTTTTTGGGAATGAGCTTGGTATTGGTCAGTGGGCTGTGAGCAGTGGTATTGTTCATCACTCATTTCTTTTGGGTTCTGTTACTCTCTCCCCATCTCCTTATCATGACTATTATTATTATTATTCATAGAATATTTAGTATTAATGGTATTTAATTAGTAAAAATATCACTATTACAATGATTATTATAACTGTTTTTTGGTTCAGTTATTAAGCTGTTCTTATCTCAACCCACAAGGTTTATCTTTTCTTTCCAGTTCTCTTCCCCTCCAGGTTGTGTGGGACTTAGTTGTCATTTGGCATTAAACCTAACAATTAAGTAAACGAATACGATGTTGTAGAAGTGAAATATTTCTTAGCTAGAAATAGACTCACAGAATCAGAAAATTGTGTTGAAAGGGGTGTTTAACAATCGCCTAGTACAAACTCCTGACCAGGGGCAGGGACACCTCTTTCTAGACCAGATTGTTCACAGCCCCATGCAAACTGCCCTTGAACACTTCCAGGAACGGGGCACCCACAACTTCTCTGGGCAACCTGTTCTGGTGTCTCACCACCCTCACAGTAACAGAACTTTTTCCTTAAGTCCAGTCTGAACCTACTCTCTTTCAGTTTAAAACCATTGCCCTTGTTCTGTCACTATGGGCCTTCATAAAAGGTCTCCATCTGTCATCCAAACACACACACCAGCTATACCTCTGACAGAAAAGTTTGAGTTAGTCCCAGAACCAAAAGAGGATTATAACAGTGTAAACTTCCCAGTACCTCAGAGGTTCTACTTTCTCTGGAGTCCTTACCCTAAACAGAGATTTCCACACTCTTAAATATGTCAACATAATGCCAAAAAGACTTAAATTAGCTTAAATACTTCTTGCCATGGATGTCGTTTCACCTGGCTAGAGAAACCACGCGTTTTAGAAAGGAAGATTTTAACCTTCATTCATAAAAGTCCACTTGCACATATTGTGAACTCAGACTTTTGTATCTTCATTAAATCCCCACAAATTCATAGGAAAATTCAGAATTTTTAAGAGGCATGTACAGAACCGAAATGTCATTTCAGGAAAATGTATTAAATATGGATTCAAGTGAGGAGAGGGCTTGTATGCTTTATTTTTTTTCTAAAAAGAGAAACCCAAACTATAAGATAAAGTTTTCTGTAGATGTTATCTGTGATAAATTGCTTATAACCTTGGATAAGTTATGTAAGAAGAGAACACTAACTTTGGTTCAAAAGCTGTGTTGAGAAAGTTAATTAGGTAATGTTCCCACACTGTTACTGAAATGCAAAGCAGCATATAAATTCAGAGCATTATTTTTATTAATATTATTATATCACTGTTTTATCAGGTGCTTTTTCAGCAAAATTTGTCAAACTTTTGTTTAGACACATGCCCAAGGAATCTTTGAAACAAGCTGTTACACATTTGAAGTACATAATTAAGATTAAGCATTACAGATGACAAAAGAGTGTGATAAAATTCAGACTTCCAACATAGATTTCAGAGTTAGCCTAATAACGCCATATATAATTTTCTGTATGCTGCTGTGACACATTAAGTGAAGGCCAAAATCACACAGAGAGCTTTGGGGATTTGTTGATCAAAGCAGTTGCTTCCAGTTTGAAGTGCATAATGAGACAGCCCTTTTTGCAGCTAGCTGTAACTTGCCTCATGTTTGAAAAGGAGGTGTAATGAAGAACAAAGAGCCACAGCAGAATTCTTTAGATTGGACAAAGAAGCACACCCATGCCCCAGTGCTTCTGTAATGGCAGACAACAGAATCACCCACTTTCTCAGGATTAGCCTTGGGAAGACTATCCATAATCAAATTGACTGAATCACCTAGAAGCTCATGTTATCAGAGGGGAAAAGCACTGTAAAATAAGCAATGCATACTAAGTAAACATGCTGTGTGAAATGCAGGCATATCGGAGTTGTGAATGCTTAGAAGCCTCTTATGAGAGACTTTTCACATGCCACTTATCAGAGTCAAAACCCCCTCAACCCACAGAGACAGAAGCAAATAAAATATTATGTTCAACTTCATGTTCTGAATTTTCTACTCATCTTATCAAAGATTAATTTGTACAGTTAAATTTTCCTTATATGAACCATTTAACTACAAAATTTCTTTGAAATATTAATAATTTTATTCATTTTAGTAAATGTAATCACAATTGCCACACACTTCACTGTCTGAAAACTTTTATCATGCATTCAATAATAAAACTAAGTTACTATGAAAATTTTTAACTCTTTACAGTTAATTAAATATTTATTACTTAACATTATTAACACAAAATTCAGAGAGCTGTAAATGCAAATTTAGTAAATAAAAGTTTGTGGGGAGGTTGTGTTTCAAATTTCAAACTACAGCCTGAAATAACCGCATCTTTTTGTAAGAAAACCAAATTTTGAGTTTGTTTTGTTTAATGAGAGTGATGGCTGTGTTATGGGTCTTGTAATGCAGTAATAATTCAAGATGTGTAGTCAATAATTTTAATTTTACTCCTGAGTCACCACAGAAGACAATTATGACTGTGAATGTATGTAAAGAAATAGACAAGTATTAATATTTTTAGAATCCTATTGAAAAGTTCAAAGTATTAAATGTTTTATTTGTCTCTAAATCCATAATCCTTAATAATTAATCATTATATTCACAAAGTAATTCATGTCGTTAGTCTAATAATAAATCTAAACCGTGTAGGCACAGTGTATGTTAACAAGATGACTGTCTCAGAGATCTCACCACTAAAATCAGCTTAAAGCATAATATTGGAGAAAATAATTACATGGCACACAGTACAGACATATTAGCACATGAAATGAATCCCATTGTGGTGGTTAACCTCGGCTGGCATTCAGACCCTCCCTTCTCCCCTAGTTACTCTCTTCCTCCCCATCCTTAACAAGGCGGGGAGAAAGTAAGATGGAAAAACTCACGGGTGATGATAAGGACAGAAAAATGCTGACCTATTGCTCATCACCATGAACAGAGCAGACTCGGGGAAGATGAATTTAATTTATTGCTAGTAAAAATAGGGTAAGATATAGAGTAGGATAAAGTTGTGGTAATTACGTTAACACTTTTTCTCTGCCTCTCCTTTCTTCTCACAGTCTTGCCATGCTCCAGCATGGGGTCCTTGACACAGAATGCAGTCCTTCAGGAGCAGTCTGCCCCAGTGTGGGTGCTTCACAGAGGGGCACAGTTCTGGCCGGAAAACTGACTCCAGCATGTGCTCCTCTCCACGAGCTGCAGGTCCTGCCAGGAGCCTGCTCTGGTGTGGGGTCCTCCGTGGGCTGCAGAATGGATTGGTGCTCCCCTGTGGTCCTCCAGGTGCTGCAGGGGCACAACCTGCTTTGCCACTGTCTTCTCCATAGACTTTAGGGAATCTTTGCTTCCGTGCGTGGAGCACTTCCTCCCCCTCCTTCTTCACTGATCTTGATGTCTACAGAGCTGTTCCTCTCACATCTCTCTGCTCTCTCACAGCTGCTGCACAGCGTTTTTTAGCTTTTCTTAAAGATGTTATGACAGAGGCACTTATTCTATCACTGATTGTCTCTGTTTGGCCAGCAGTGAGTCGCTCTTGAAGCCAGTTAGAACTGTCTCGGTGTAATGCGGAGACAGCTCCTGTTCTCACAGAAGCCACCCCTGCAATCTGCCCCGCTTCCAAAACCTTGCCACATAAAAGCGACACAAGTTCATTATATCCATATATAAGGTGCTAAACTCTCAGCTGATGCTTCTGTTTGGCTACTAAAATGTAGTAATGATTTTCTTGTCTTTGGGAAGAAGAGGCTCACTAAGCCAGCTTACCTAGCCGTGGCACAAAATGTAAATACAGACATAGTATTGATCCACTGGTAAGTTAGGAAGCAAATTCATTCAATAAATAACATATGTAATGCATTTAACCATGCTGGAAGAAGTATTTTAAAATAATTAGTTTTAACTGAGTTTAGAGAATTTGTCTTCGTCAGAAATGCTATAACTAAGTGTCTAATAGTGCTGGCAATTTTCCTGGGAGGTTCATCATGACTACTGAAAGTTTTTTCCTCTTTCTGAAACTACAAGACGAAAACTGTCCAAACAGGGGAAGAAAAATTGGGGTTTGGTTTTGTGGATGAGTTTTCTTAAATACTTCCTTGAGATACCTAAAGGTACAGGATTTCTAATGAACTCAGTTTTGTTTTGAATCTCTGGCAATGGGTTACATGTTTCTGATTCCCAAAAAGCAGTTTTTATTCATTTCATTAGGGCATCATAAAGCCCCAGGTAATTAGAATGACCTTAATCTAAGGAAGATGTCATTTGAAGAGTAAGACTGATTGACCTATAGTTCAAAATCTCTTTTTAAATTAATGATCTGTGGATGATGAATTTTGTGATTCAAATACTTGATGGAAAACATAAAAATATTTTATTTCTATTCTTACCTTTTTAATGTATAAATTTCTCATTTGTCCTTGCTTTTTTCTTGGATACTCTTCTGTTCCCTGTTAAAATATATTTCCACAGGCAACTTATTACAGTAAGGCATAAAAGCTATCACTGATAAACTCTTGTTTATGAAACCATCCCATTACTGTACAGAAATGAAAAAATGTGTTTCATGTACATGTTACTTCCAGCCTGCATATAGGAAAAAAGAGAGAGTCTTAAAATGTTCCTTTTTTTCCCCTTTTGTTTGTAACTATTTGCATTTAAAAGGAACACTTCAAATAATAAAAAAAGCTCCAACAGCATTGACAAAAAACCCCAAACCAAACAAAATACCACCAACCACCACAAAAAAACCCTATTCTTTGCTAACAATTATCAAAATTCATTATTTTTCAGGAAACAACAGCACCATAGGAAAAAAAATTATCCCACTACAACTGTGGCTTTTATTCTTTCGTTTATCATGCCATTGCAGAATTTTTGATTATTTGTATTTACTATCATAGCACAATAAGAAATTTGTGCACTTGAAGGAACAAAAGGCATCTATTAACACTACATTGCTTCAAGGGAAGCTTCTGTGATTAGCTTTGACTAGTTGTATAATCTTCAGCTAAGAAAGATTAGCATAATTGATTCTAATTCCCTGTCTGTATTAACAAATTATGGATCAAGAAAAAATATATTAATTACTAATTAATGATTACTGAAGATCACCTGTCTGACATTGCAATATAATTATATTTTAATTGCAATATTCTTTAAGAATATGATTTTAGAGAGAAAAATGTCCAAGTACAGGGATATTGCACAAATATATCAAGAAACTTCTAAACACATTGAAAATTCTGTCCTTGTGAAACATTCAAGATGGAAATTCAGCTCAATTACTCCCCCTTCCCAGCTGGACAGGAGAGAAAAAATAAGATGGAAAACTATTTGTCGGTTTTGAGAACGCAGTCTACTAAAGTAAAAGTGAAAGTCTGTGCCTGCACAAACAGGAAAAAAAAAATTCTCCGCTTCCCATCAGCAATTGACATTTCTCCACTTCCCAGAAAGCAGGGTTTCAGCAGGCGTTCAGGAAGGCAAACATTGTAAACAATGAATTTTTTTTCCCCCCCTTCTCCTCTTTCCCTCAGCTTTTATATCTGAGCTGACGTCACATGGTGTGGGCCTCCCCTTTGGTTAATTTCGGTCAGCTGGCCTGATTGTGTCCCCTCCCAGGATCTTGCCTACCCACAGCCCCTTGATGGGGAGGAATGTTGGGGAGACAGCATTGATGTGCCAGCGCTGCTCAGCAGTAGCCAAAGCACTGGGGTGTCACCAACGCAAAGCACAGAACTGTGAGGGCTGCTGAGGGAAAATGAACTCCATCCCAGCCAGACCCAATACAGGGAGGCACACGGCTTTGGGGAGGAGAATCTTATGTAATCCCACTGGTGATGTGATGGAAGACTGAAATTGCCTTGGTAATGGTATTGGAAACACCAAATCTGGGTATCGATAAAGCAAATATATATAGGAAAACTGGGACCAGTGAAAAAAACACATTGTTTTTTGAGAGGTAGCAAGGATAGGAAAGGGGAAGGATCAAGATATATGGACAAAGAACAAACATGAGAAAACAGTGAGAAGAGGGAGTAAAAATGGCTGGTCAACTGTAAGCAAGCACATTTTTGTGTTTGAACCCTGCTCCTATCACTGTAATCTGTCCTATCTTCTTATTAAATCATGTTGCAAACTTGGATTTTGTGTGATCTCTGTCATATTATGCATGTGTGAAGAGAGGTTTAGGTGCTGGCAGCTGGAGATACTGACTGATAAAGCCAGCTGTTGTGTGTATGTGTAATTTGCTAAACAAATAAACAGACAATGAGCAGGAGACCCACGTCTAGAAAAAAGACAGCCCTCGAACCGATGACTTTATAAATGATCTGGGATCTGGGCATGGGCATTAAACAGACTTAAATAATATCATGCTGATATTTCATGGATCTTTGTGTGTCATTGGCTGCTAAATCTAGGTAGTTTGGGTTGACGGGATGTGTGCATCCACCAGTGACCCTTAGTCCTAATCCACTGGAAAGATGAACAGCCCTGTGCTGCTGTCTGTGTTCATATTTATGGGAGAGCAATTGGTGTTTATTGGGTGCTGTTAAACCAATGCTCTGCGATAAGCAAAGTTGATGTTCTCTGTGTGTGTTTGTGCATGCATTTGAGTATCTGCCTCTGCAGCGTGGGCTCCAGTTTGCCGCTTGTCAGATTTGGAAAAGGACTCATCAACAGCCACTTCATCCTTGGTGCTAGAGTGGACTGGATTTGATGTAAATAGACTAGGAAGAAAAAACCCTGGGTTCTGAATTTTATTGGGAATTGGTAGCTCCTTAACATAAATTCTCTATCTTCTGTGAAGTTATCCAATTTTGATCCACTGGTTCACTAATTAAAAACAAAAGGCATTCAGTTCTAATCTTGACTTTGATACAGTTACGTGCATGTGTGTGTGTATATGTGAATAGAGATTGAGGCAAATTAAGTTAGAATTCTAAAAATTATATTTATTACTTGATGAAAGATTCCTGAGCAGTTTCCTTTTAATTTTTTCTGATCATAACTATCACAAATTCCCAAATATCTGAGATCTTATAAAATGCCATTACTTCTGTATTTTCATTTGTATTTTGTCATACTAATATTTTTGTCATATTATAGTGTAAGTTGCCAAAGAAAGACCACCAAGTTGGAATCTGCTGTGAATTATAAAAAAGAATCTGAACCTCTATTATTAAAATTGTCATCAATTTTTATCCAATTTCCTCACTATCTTATAACTACAACTTGCTGCTTTATTCATTCCTGGAACACAATCAGAAGATACTGCTAAACATATATTATACCAGACTTCACATATGAAGAAAAAAAAATCAAAGAAATTTAATTCAGGGGCTGTAAGTGGAGTAAAGGGACAGTGGAAAGTGATGACCTCTTTATAGATGTTGCTTTCACCATAGATAATGAAAGAAGAGACTATAAAACTGAAGCCCCCCCTATTAAGAATATTGCACTTCCCACTTAAACGTTTGCAAAATGATACTGGTATTTGAAATATTATGGGAGTGTAGGGAAAGAATTAGCTCATTCGCTGATTCTGATTTGAATTTAATCTTGAAAAAGTACCTATCATACTTTCTAATTGCCGATACCTGTTTCTTCATTTCTCTGATATAACTTCAACAACTCATATAATACAACAAATCATTTCAGGGACTTTTAATTCTATTGCTATGAATATCCAAATGCTCATTAAAAATTAGCACTTTAGTTAATTGCTGTTACATGCATAAACTCAGTATCCTGTCATTGGTTAGAATGTGGTGGTATAACCCTGGCTGATGCTAGGCACCCAGCAAAGCCATCCTGTCACTCTCCCTCCTCAATCAGAGGAGAGAAAATATGAAAAAGGCTGATAGATCAAGATAAGGACAGGAAAAGGTCACTCATCATCCCTCATACTGTCATAGGGATAACAGACTGGGAAAAATTGATTGAATTGATTAGCAATCAAATCAGAGTATTACAATGAGAAATAAAATCAAATCTTAAAACACCTTACCCCCACAACTCCCCTCTTTCTGACCTTAACTTTATTCCCAATTCTCTATGTCCTCACTCCCAGCAGAGCAGGGGCATGGGAAATGAGGGCTGGGGTTGCTGCATCACACATTGTCTCTTCTGCTCTGCTGCTGCTTCCTCCTCATTGTGAGGACTACTTTCCCTGCTCCAATGTGAGTTCTGTCCCACAGGAGACAGTCCTCCATGAACTTTTCCAATATGTCACTCCCACACTCTCTAGTTTACAAAGAGCTTCTCAGGTGGCCACCCCTTCATACTGCCAAAACCTTGCCACACTAACCTAATACACATCTTTTAAAGTGCATTCTATACCATATATGCAGTGATGTAGATTTATTTATAGTTAATTTTATTTTCTCCCTTTTACAGCGGCATTTTGAATTTCCGTCTTCTAATGGAGTAGAGAATTGTCAAAAATAGGCATCTGCTTGATGTCGATACAATCAAAAGCTTTAAAGTAAGAAGCAAATTCATGCTTTTGTTTCCTTCTATTTTATGTCATTATGTTGGTAATTTCCTACATAATTTAGGGACAATACATACTCTATAAGCAGCTGGGGGTAGTCTCATGATCACTAGCTCTTCTTCTTATAGATGACTTCAACTTACTAGGTATCTGCTGGAGATACAGTACAGCAGACAAAAAACAGCCTCGGAGGCTAATCATCTTCCTAAAATGTTGGAAAATTATCTCCTTGCTAATCACATCTGTAATTCTCAATTTAACTTGCAGAACCAAATCACTTTTTATGTAAAGTTCTCTTTACAAATATTTATAGAACGTAGCTCTTGCGCTACTGACAAGGAGGAAAAGTCTGTATTATATCTGGCACCCAATACAAACCTCAAAGGGATTTCAAAAGATTGATGCAAAACCTAAATTTTTAAGAATAAGCAGGAGAACCAGTTTTGTTCACCATTCATTACTTTCCATTATTGTTTGTTATACATTTGTGCAGATCATTTAGAATTAAACTACTTAATGTTGTCATTGGCAAAAAAATCTATTAAAGTGGGACTAGACCAGAATGTTTAAAATTGGAAAGAGAAAAACACTTTTTAAGCAACACTAAATTAAGCCTGACTTTAATGATATAGTTTAGTTCAGGATTGAGGAGATTTTAGGATCAATATTGATTTCCAAAAAATAATTTCACTAAGTGACAATAATTAAAGTAAAATTGCAACCTCCGAAACTCTTAATTACAACTCATATAAAAAATAAATGTGTCAGATAAAAATTAACAAATCATTACTTGAACAGAAATCTTCCATTGGAAAAAGGTTATATACCTTTTACACACCAAAGAATCCTACCACATGCCAATCAGGCCAGCTGGTTAATGAAATATATTCATCCACTCCACAGCTGATCCTAAAAGTCATCCCAACAGTGAAGTTGAATGGATATCCTAATTCACCAATACCACTTTAGAGACCTATTAGAATAACACACTCTATCACTTATATTTTGACCTCTATACTGGTAAATACAAAATATGCTTAGTTAAATTATAGTGCATATAGTGAAAATAAACTAGGTAAGTATTCATAAACTCTTCCATGCCGCTGCAGCCCAGTGCTGTTCTGGAGGTTGTTCTGTCTCTTGTTCTCGTTCCTTGATAATGTTAGGTTAGGTACCTTCTCTTCTAGTTTCTTCTAGTCACTCTTTTACCTCATCAGTATTTTTTTAAAAGCTATTGGATTCTATAACTCTTTTATAAAATGTAAGAATTTGCTTCTTCTATATAACACTAAATTTAACTTGAATGGTAGAGTACCACTTCACATTTTTAGAAACTTAATGTGGTGTCAGAACTATCTCAGTCTAGTATTTTATGAATAAATTAGGCTCAATATAAATAATATACTCTTTGATATAGGATCATCTGTTCATGACTCCCTCTTTTGTCAACATATCTGTCCAGATGTTTATTTAATTTTTTTATTTTGGTAATGAAAACATTCAGTGTTACCTGATGTTTCCCACTAACTCTCAATAATGTTTGAAACTTGTCAAGTGATGTTAAAACTTTAAAGAATATCTGTCTTCATTTATGCCATCTGGTTTTCAGTGAGGCTTTTTGTGCTTAGTTTTGTTTGGGAACTGTTAACATCCCTCAGTAACTGTGAAGGTAAGCATATATCTTTTTGCTGCTAGCAGGTGGGCCTCTACTTGTACATGGGCTCACAGGCATATAAGGCAACAAAAGTTTACAAGAACAAGCGAAAAATAAAGAGCATGCTATTACTTTGGAAAAGAACACTAAGAGGACAGGGCTATTTAATTAGACAATATTAAAAAAAAAAAAAAAGACTTTACCCTTAAGAGGATCTTTCCCATACAGCATGTTTTCCAAGCTCATCCCTAGGTGCCCTCCTCTGAGATCTTGGGAATATCATTCCCCACTGAAGGCTACCATGACAATGAGGAATCCTATTCCAGTGTGTACTTTCTTTTCTGTTTGGTTTGTTTGTGTGTGCGTGTGTTTGGAGGTAGGTTTTTTGTGGTTTTGTGTTTTGTAAAAAATACTGGCACCATCTGTGCACTTCTGTTGCAAATGAATGCCTTTAAAACTCTTTATATTAAAACAGTAGAAGAAAAAGAAAATAAGGAAAAATACTGAGAGCAAAAAACCGAGTAGTTTATCCAACTTATTTATTAGCTTTCTCTCTGACCCTGTTATAGAACATATGAAATGGCTTATTGCCAAAAAAATCTTAAAGCTGATCTGGCCCTAAGCAATATGGTATAAAGTTGCTTGATTAAGAAACAGGGATCGATTTATGACCTTTTATTTAGCGGACTTGTCTAACAGGATCCTTACCCTTATGACACTACCAAAACTGTTGACGTTGCTTTACTGCCAACTCAATTCTCACATCCTCTGTTTCTCATTCCAAGGTGATCTGGAAAGTGATAGCTCTGCAGAAGATGTGAGCTGGTTCCAAACACACTTCCTCAGTGGAAGATAAGCTTTCACCCTATTCTGAAGACAATAATTGAATACAGGAGAAAAAATTGTCCACCCTACCATTGTTTAGGATACATTCTGCACAACTAGATAGGACTGTCATGCAACACAGGGAAAATAATTTCATTCCCAGTGAACAAATAAATACCCTACAAGTACATTTTGGTAAGCAGATACAAATTATTCTAATCTCTTCTGTGTTATAAACTCAGACACCCCTAGAAATGTGAAATCTTACAAAACAAATTCACTCCCATCAGACAGCCTAAGTGGGAATATTCCCAAAGGGATTAATTAATGACTCCTGATACATGTCTAATCTACTACTACATATATTATATTAAAAAGTTTTTAAAAAGCAATGGGGGGGGTTGGCATTCTTTTTCTTCTTGCTTTTTAATGTTTATTGTATCTTTAGTTGCAATGGTCCAGACACAGCAAATAGTTACCTCTATTTTTTTAGCTTTTCATTGAATTATTAATTGGATTTGGGTCAAAAAAGTCTTAACCATCTCAGCCTAAACAATGTTATAATTTTACCTTAATGTCTTTAAATATTTTTATGTCTATATGTATATAAATATATCTATCATTATAAAGAAAGGGAAATAAATATAATTCTGCTGAAAATTAAATCTCTTCACATAAATTTCATAATTTAAATTTAAAAGATAATTTTAGCTCTTTTTAAAATTAAATATTAATATTCTATATGCCATCAAAAATGGCTATCCTTGACAAAGAGTGTAAATTATTTCTAGACATTGGATAAGTTAATTTTGAAGTTTCAAATACCTCTTGTTTTTGTATCATTTTGAAAGAAATATAACTACTGAATTTTTGGAAGAAACCAATATAGTATTTTTAATCACTAAAAATCTCAGATTTAATTCTTCTACTTTTTACCTGCAATTACTTAAGCTAGAATGTGAACATGTTTTTCATAAAGGTGGCGTGCTGTTCTTCAGTGAGACAATGGCTGTTATAAGACTTCCATGTAAGAAGAAAAGGCAAAATATATTTAAAACCTACCTCTGAGCATCTTTCTACATATAGGTCACTATGTTGACAGACTGATAGACAAATACATTTTCAGAAGATGTGGTCTATTACGTTACCTGCTCCTGATATCACAATCTCTTAAGCAGTGTTTTGTGTCTCTGTGAATTTGCAGATGTACAGAGACATGCTCCAAACAATTTATGAAGCTGTGGTCTTTTAGAATTCCTGAAATAATTGACAAGAGATAAAATATTCATTCTTTTTTCCCCCCCTATAAATCAACCAAATTGTACCTAGTGCTGGAGACACCAAAAAAAGGCTATCTAGATAGACTAGTGACCAGACAAGATAGAAAAGTGAGAAAGAGAATCTGTAGTCAAGTTGCAACTTCCAGATATGCCTATGGTAGAACTTACGGAAAGTTACAGAAAACAAAGTATATTATAGAATAACATCTTTTGTACTAGAAGATGACAAAATCCTGACAAGTGCTTCAATTCAACATATTTTATATGGCAAAATTTGATGGGGTAAGCTCCATAAATTTATCAAATACACAAAGAACTTAGGCACATTAATAACTTTAATAGATGAAAACCCACAGAAAATAATTAAATTAATGTAAGAAAATATGTCAGTATGTTCAAACTTGCATGTTTACATTTATGTCCCTGTATCATTATTATGTACTTAACTAAGAATCTAGACCAGGAGAAAAATGAAATATTAAGCCCATAAAAGTATTCAGTTAAACTAGAAGGGCATCCAACATTAATTGAATATAACTTTCACTGAATCCAAAAGGAGTGTCTTAATCACTCTAAAAGTCAAGCTATTTAACTACTGAAATGTGATGGGTTGTTTGGGTTTTGTTTTGGTTTGCCTTTCCTTTTTGACTTTCAATTACTAATAAGAATAAATTATTTTTTCATTCAGAATAAATTATTTTTTAACTTTGTGTATTTCTCTTTCTCTCCCTGTTTTTGTCTATTCACATGCTCTGCATACTTGTTTATTTGCTTTAAAGACATGCTTAAAATAATGCAGTCAGCCACCCCACCAATGTAATTTTATTTTATTATACCAAAAGTTTCAGTATGTAATGAAAGTAAAATTCATAGGAATTTGAATACTAGTAACACAATAACATCTTTTTTGTTATGTGAAAGACCTTAAATACAACTAGATAACTAATATTATATGCACAAAGAGGTTATATAAAGTTAAGTGCCATCCTCCATATCTTAAGTGTTTGGAATTTTGAGACTATCTAAATGAATTCATTAATCATAAGGGAAAATCTTTTAGTCTTAACAAGCATAAGTGGTGCAATTGAAAAAGAAGTTCCAGTAATATTTAACATTTCTTTGTAAAAGAGACTTCCATTTGAATTGCATGGTTTTTTTCTCATTAATTTTTTTAACTTTTGTCCTTTTCCATGTAACTACATTTTGTTTGTTTCTGCATAAGGCCAAACACTTTACTGTTCAGTCTATGCAGAGTCAAATGCAGAGGTAGATACATTAAAATAAAGTGATGAGTTGCATACACTGAAATATCACTTCCCTTAGATGACATTTTGATTTTCTTGAATCAGTAGACCGTAAAAGTTCATTTTGACACATACTAGCTCAAAATAAAATCTCCTCCAGCTCTGTAATCTTTTTTTTTTTTCAGCATTTAGGCTACCAAAAAAAAGAGCTCATGCTCTCATTCTATTTTGAAGACAAAAAAGCAATTTTGTGCTGAACCACAGGAGGCATAGTAGGACCCAGGCATCAAATGCTATTGGACATACATGATTTGAATTCCTAGATGGGAAGGTGCATCTGCAATACAGAAACAGGTCCTAAAAAATTGAAAATGGAAGAAAACTGCTTGAGCTTGAGTACATAATCAGAAATCCACTGAAGTTTGTGATATTCAGTGTCAGCAGGGGAAAAAATAATTTGTTTTTCCAGGTTCAGAATGGTTGGTGGGAAGGAACACTTATTGTTCCAAAAAGATGCAAAGATAGTCAGAGAAAGAGTTAAGTTGCTTAATTTAAGGTTGTCAAAGAGGACACATTATCAGTGGCGTATGAAGGAATTGAGATAAATTAAACCAGCGAATATTTGGAGTATTTTCAAATTTATTTTTGTTTAATTAGAATAAAATGCAAATAAAACTTTTCTTTCTACAACTACTTTCCTGCAGTAAAAGTTGTAATGAAAGACTGCAATGAGAAGAACAATTCACATGCAACAACACGCCAAGAAAGAAACTCCCTCAGTTATCAGCAAGAAATAATAATCTTTTCAGTTGTAAAAGAAACCAAGCATATATTTCAGTTAAATGGCACTGATGAACCAGGATTCAATTACTCATGCTGAAATTTGTGATGAGTTTTGTCCTCAGCAAGGAAGTCAAAGGAAATTTTGAACAGCTAAGACTTCAGGATTTAGCCTGCAATAATCCATGCTTCTATTTATTAGGCAAAAAGAGCCTAATCCAACAATTTACAGAACTTCATGAACAGAATTGGGCCCTGGTAATTAGGGAGTACCCTAACATTTCCAGCTTGTAAAATAAATTCATACTACTGTAACTGAAATTTTCTGTTGCAGGTATTGAGGTAAAAAAAAATTATTAAGTCAAGGTTTTTCATCAGATTTCTGTGGTTATTCCTTAAGGGTGCTTTATTAACTCAAATTTTGCTCATTCCAGAAACTGGAGAGCAAAATTAGTAAATGGTGACTACAGAAAGAGCAGGAGGATTAATTTTCTTAAGCAGATGCCCAGTTTTTCAAAGACTTAAAAGCTGTCTAAAAACTAATGGAAAAGATATCTAATTCTTGCTTAGTTCTGTGTTTAAAACAGTTTTACCATTCTGAGATTATGGAATGGGTTTTTTGCAAGAATAGTATCATGAATCTCCAGCTTCCACAAATTTTAATACCATGAAGAACAAATGTAGGGATTTACCTTTATAATGTGGTGGGCAATTTTAGGTTTTATAAGTTGTTTCCAAAGTCTCTTCAGACTGACAACATAAGCACAAGGATGTAGCATTTTACTGAATCACGTTGTCCAGTTTTGCTTCTTATCAAAGAGTGGAAAATAGAAATGGAATCTGTAAAAAGAATAACTGGTAAAATTAGAAAAGTATCAGAAACTACAGCTAACATCTAGGTTCTTGTGCTGGCTCATCCAGCAGGGTCATGTGCTTGTTGGGAATGTATTAGGTGAGTTTGATTGCTATTTTTTTTCTCCAAATACCCATAACAGAATACCATTTTAAAGATTTGTCAAGTTCCTTTTCCTTGGCCAAGCTTCACAGCTATGAAAACAATCTCCTGGTACCATGTAGCTCAGTTAAAGATAAGTCAGCTGTGGGAGAGAAAGAGCAAGAGTAAAGACACTGGGGCACAATACGAGGTAACTGAGAACACAATCTCACATCTCGGAGACACCTCCACTGCACTGCAGTTTCAATTAACAAATATCATCGCTGCTGAAGGTGTGGATACCAGGTTGTTCCAACAGTGAAGCAAACTGTCAGTTTTCCAGTCTTCAGTGGCATTTGGTTTGTATTAGAATACAGACTTTCAGCAATGTCTAGATGTTTGCATTCACAATTTATAAATTCCCCCAAGATAAAAATTACTTTAAAATCACAAATAGCAATATTATTTTTTAAAAATAAATAAATACATACATTTTTTTTCAAATTAAACAAGTGGTTACACTGATTTTTGCATTGTAACATCGTTCTTAATTTGCTACCTTCAGTATTTACAAAACCATAACTCATCCCTTAGAACACAACACTTCCTCAAAATGTACATCTTTCTGTGCACAGTGGGGAGGAGGACCATCACAAAATCTGTGATCCAGTGCAGCTGTTAAATTACACCAAGGTTCAGACTGCTTTTCCTTGGCACTGTCTCATCTTACAGAAGAATCAGTTTTAGCATTCTAAAGAGATATCAAGAAGTAAGAGTATCAGGACAAAAAATAGCACTGTAGAGGTATACTTTCGGCTTATGCCATGTATGATTCCCTAAGATAAATGCTATAAACTGCAGCAGACAAGTAACAGAGAAGAGAGCATTCTTTCCTAAACCTGTAATTTCGCTCCAGATCTTTTACAGTTCTGAAATTTTCCAGACTACCGTGATTTACATCCTAAGGATAAACCTATTATTTTGCTGGGCTAGTTGCAGAAGAACCAAAATAAGGTGGATAGTCAGATTTATACATTGAAAGGGAGGTGGTTTTGATACTGCAAATGAGAATCTTCCCATCTAGTTTAAACTGTCAAAACCACAGGGATTTAACATGATCTTGTCATATAAATGACTATGGAAGAATCTGAAGAGCTTATTTAGGACAGCTCATCGTAATTCTTTTAGGACAAACGGACTTATCAGTTTAAAATGCATCCCTGAGGACTAATTTAGGATGGACATTTCTTTGCATCCAATTTTCAACAAAGCCTCAAAGGCAAGGCACAAAACCAAATATCATGTTCATTTTATGTGTACTAAAGAAACACGCGTTGTATGTGGAGCCAAGAACTAACTGATAATCTTGTAAAGTTGCAGCAAATTCTGTCACGATAGGTTAAATTAAGTCCAAATTATGCAACTATTAGAGCTTGTTCCAAAATAATAGAATTGATATGCACATAAATTTCTTTCTTCTATGTTTCTTTCTTTCTCTCATTTTCCTTCTTTCACTCTTTCACTCTTTCCATGCTCTTATATATTCTAAGGCCAGTGATGCTAGACTTCTATGATAAGAATGGGGCGGAGACTGCAGGAGGTCACCCTTGTCTTGAGGTCTTTGATGAAAAAGTCTGAGAAGAGGTTGTTCTCTTGGATTAATTTAGAATATTTTCTAAGTTTTTTGACACAAATAACTTGCTGTTTTTGAAAGAGGTTTTGTCAGGCTTCAAAAGCTGTACTGAATAATGAGCAGAGACTGATCATTTGGTCTCAAATAGATCTCAAATCTCCAGTGTAACCTCATGCTTGTATTTTCAAGGCCTCTGTCATCTCATGCTTGTTCTCCTGGGTCTTCTTGTTAAATTCTCATTTATTTTCAATGCCGCTTAATCATCTTTGTTGCTCTCTGCTGGACCTGCTTCAGGAGCTCCATGCCTCTCTTGTACTGAGAAACCCAGAACTGGGCACAGCACTCCAGATGTGGCCTCACCATGGCTGAGTAGAGGATCAGGATCACCTCCCTTGACCTGCTGACGATGTTCTTCCTAACAAACCCCAGGATACCACTGGCCTTCTTGGCCATAAGTGCTCACTGTTGGCTCATGGACAGTGTGTTATCCACCAGGACCCCCAGGTTCTTCTCTGCAGAGCTGCTTTCCAGGTTTTCTTAGGGTGACTTTATGATGTTGTATCTCGTATCTCCTGCCCTATGCCCAGGCCTTTCTGTGCTTTTAAAACTGGGTGCGAGAGAAAGAAAGAAAAAAGCCAGACCAACTTTTCAAAGCAGTTTGTGCTCCAGGGACACAGATAACTTCTGCAGTGGGAAGAGCAGAGGATGCACTCTTCTGGCTTTTCCCAGCTCTTGGCTCTTTTTCTCAAAAGAGAGAGACAGAGAGCTGAATTTTCTTTTCCCTGGGACTTTGCCTTCTTCTTTTCTTCTACAACTATGCAACAACACCAAACCATCATCTGGGAGAACTTTCCACCGAGGCCCAGAGGTGGGCCCAAGCCGACCCAGATCCGAACAGGAGAGACACCACATCCACAGAAGGACTTTAAAATCTTCCCAGGTTTCTTTCCACAGTGAGAGGTTTTATTATTTAGCACTATTATTCTTTTCCTGTGTGTTTGTTAAATAAATAGTTTATTCCCCTTCATTTTCCCTCCGAGGAAAATTCTCTCCCAAACCAGGTGGCGGACAGATGCTGTAACCTGACTTCTAAGAGAGGACCTTCAAATTCGGATGTTCATCTGAATTTTTTCTCAAACAGGGACACAGGTCTACCCCCAGCCTATGCTGGTGCATGGGATTATTCTTCCCCAGGTACAGAACCCTATATTTGCCTTTGCTGAATTTCAGATGGTTCTTCTCTGCCCATCTCTGCTGTCTGTCAAGGTCCTTCTGAAAGGCTGCACAGCCCTCTGGGGTATTGGCCATTCCTCACAACTTTGTGTCATCAGCAAACTTTCTGAGGAGACATCTGTCCCTTCCCCCAAGCCATTGATGCCTAAGTTAAAGAATACTGGGCCCAGTATTGAACCTTGGGGGACACCACTAGTGACTGGCCTCCAGCTGAACCTTGTGTCACTGATTACAACCTTCTGGAATAACAATCCATTAGAAGATGCATGCATCTATGAAGACTGATGAAATGCTTTAGTAAATCCTTGTTGAAGTAGTATCCCTGGTTCATTGTCAAAATTGTTTTACAATTCATTAGCAAATAGTGTGGTTCGATATAAAGAGAACTTCAGAGAAGAATATTAAAAACCTACTCTGTACATTACATGCATTCACAACCATTTTCTTTGGAGTGCTTGTAATGTATTCATGGCAATGGTAAAGTTCACAGATGCCCTACAAAGGTGCATTTCTCAGAATAGTTAAATTTTGAAGGAATCTGAAGTACATAGTAAAACATTATGTAAGCCACAGTACAAGAAAGACACATAGTTGGTGCCAGCTGGGAAATCTGCTTCAGAGATGCACTCTTGATAAAACTAAAAGAGTAATTTTGACCCACTCTGAAGTCTTGGGCAGATAACATTACAATGATATTATTGCTCGTATGATTTACATGTTGTTCATTTTCTATTCCTGACACCTTCCCCCCCACTGTCTCCTGTTTTTCATAAGTTATTTCCTATTTTGAGAGACCACTCTGTTACAGCTAACCATGTTTGTCTCTACTGTCATATAAAACTCACCATCTTTCAGAAACTATCATGTAAGTTTTGAAAGCAGTCTCTTAGATATTTTTTCATATTCATCAACATTTTCCATTCATTTAATTTTAATTAATACAGTGAATTTTATTTGCCTATTGCTGTCTTCATTTCTAATCACTAGAGATTCCATACTTTAAATTAAATAAATAAAATAAATAAATAAAATGTATATTATAGGACAACCAAAAATTCTAGAGATTTCTAATACGAAGCTCATTTAGAGACTACAGCAATTTATCTGAAATAATGTATATCAAATTACTATCATTTTAAAATCCATTCATGTATTATAATTGTGTTATGCCAACAGGATATTTTACTGTCAAACAATTTAGACTAATCTTACTCAATATAGAATGACTAAATGGAGTCATATGGTTCTGAAGTAATTAATAGCATATTTGCTATTGCTACAATAATGAACATCCTTGTGGCTTCGCCTCTTTGTACAACTACTCCTAGCAATTTCATTCTGATCCAAAGAAATTTATTTTACTAACATCATTGTTCTACATTGTATATGTAAGGTAAATATTTGGTCTTTGTGGTTTATCCCTTTGTGGTTTACCCCTAGAGTCATAGAACCATAGAATGATAAAATCATTCTGCTTGAAAAAGACACTCAAGATCATCAAGTACAACCATTAACCTAACACTGACATGTCCACCACTAAACCATGTCCCCAGGTGTCACATCTACACAATTTCTAAACACCTCCAGGGATGTCGACCCAACCACTTCCCTGGGCAGCCTGTTCCAATGCTTGACAGCCCCTTTTGTGAATAATCTTTTTTTAATATCCAATCTAAACCTTCCTTGGAACAACTTGAGACCATTTTCTCTCTGCTCCTTCTAGAACAAGAAATATATTGATAGAGTGGGATAAGTCTTGGGTAGGGCCATCAGATCAGTCAAGACTGAAGAACTTGCCCTTTGAATAGTGGCCAAGAAAGTGGGACTGGTTTAGCCTGCAGAAGAGACAGTTGCAGGAGTCCCTTACAGCAGCTCCTGGTTACTTGCAGGGTGAAAAGCCTGAAGAGTACCTGTGCTGGTTTTGGATGGGGTACAGTTAATTTTCTTCACAGTGGCTGGTATGGGGCTGTGTTTTGGATTTGTCTATACATAGTTGTGATAATAGAGAGGTTTTTTGTTATCATTGTTCTGGGCTTACATAGAGCCAAGGTCTTTTCTGCTTTTGGTCACACTGGCAAGGAGGTAGGAGGTGCATGGGGAGTTGGAAGGAGACACAGCCAGGGCAAATGACTCAAACCAACCAAAGGGATATTCCTTATCATATGGCAGCACATTCTATATAAAGCTGGAGGAAAGAAGGAAAAAGCAGGGGACATTTGGAATGATAGCGTTTGTCTTACGAACGTCACCGTTACGCATGAGGAGGCCCTGATCTCCTGAACACCTGCCTGCCCATGGGCAGCAGTGAATTATTCCTTGTTTTGTTTTGCTTGCATGCATGTTTCACTTTCCCTATTGGATTGTCTTTATCTCAATTCATGAGTTTTTAGCTTTTACCCTTCTGATTCTCTTCCCAGTCTCAAGGGTGGAGAAGTCAGCACGTGACTTTATGGTACTTGGTTGCTGGCTGGGGTAAAACCATGGCAGTAGTGCAAGTGGAAGAGTGAAAAACAACAGGTATAAACTGAGATGCAGGAGGTTCATTCCTGCTTGAGATAAGGAAAAAAACTTTTGTCAAGCCATGTGTACACTCCATCCTTGCAGGTTTTCAAGGACTTTATCAAGCTCTGAGCAATGTGGTCTTACTGAAAAGCTGACCCTAATTTGAACAGGAGTTGAGATTAGAGAGATTTAAAATTCCTTCTAGACTGAATTATTTATGTTTCCATGATTCTGTGAAAGCAGAACATAACTGTAAGTATTTACAGGCTTGCATCAGTCTGGAACTAGAAAGCCTTGGATGTATTGTGCAGCTAACTCACAAGAGAATAATGTAAGTAGGAGTGAGAAGGATGTAGGATGAAAGGCTGTAGCACCCTTTATACTGCTTCGATTTTTTATTCTATTTAAAAGGCTTGGAGAGGGTGTATGGTGACAGCAGAATTGACTGGGATGTAAGGATTAAAAAAATTAGGCTGAACTTCCACTTCCATCTTGCAGCTATCAAAGCGAATAATTTTTTTCAGGAAGTATTGTTTGTCCAGTCTCAGCATCCTCAGAAATTCTGGAATGTCTTTTCCTCACAGCCTGGAGAACAGGGATGGGTAGTCAAACAATGATGTAGGGGAAGGAAAAACTATCTCATCAAAGATTGATTTGTCTTCTCCGAAAAAATCTGTATTCTCTATTAAGCTGCAGAATGGTTTGTCCCAACACTATGATTTTTGGTTGTGAGGTGCTTTTGCAAGCAGACATTTAAGAGTCTAGTATCTTCATGGAGTTCATGGTGCTCGTTAACAAGAACCAAGCTGTAAGTTTCATTTATACAGTTTTAGGAAACAAAAAGAGTAGCACAGAAACACTAGTGTGCATTGCACCTGGAAACAGAAGTGTTCTTTAAAATGATAGAGCATTCCTAAGCAAATATAAAGGTGGATGTCTAATAAATGTTGAAGTAAACAACACAGAATTAGCAATTGCTCTTCTTAGCATTCTGTATCTTCCACAAACTCCTAACTTTAAAAGATCAATTATTATTTTTCTTAAATGCATCAACTTTGAGACCTTACACATTTTACTTTGTGAATGCTGTGCATAATTTGATCCAGGAACACAGCTGTGTCCATACTATTGTTGATTTCCCAGTCTTCATAGGTTGTCTCCCGTCCTTCTTGGTTCTTAGGGGTGTCATTCGTGGTTGAGCTAAAAGTTCAATGTCATACAAAAATGTCATCATAAACATGAGCAATCCAGGGAACAAAACTATTTATACAGTTTTTTATTGATTTTTTCAAAATTAGATAGGTTATTTGCTCTGAGACAACTCAGTATGAGACTGTATTCCCTTGATAAGTAATTTACTGCGAATCATTCAGTGACCTACATAATAAGCTTGTCTTCATACAAAGCAGCTGATTTTCCTTTTCAGAATACATGTGTCAGTTTTCATTATTAACGACAAGAATCAGGATATGGTTAAAACTAAAAAAGACACTACAGCATCATCTTCTGTGGACTTGGTTAAAAAAGTGTTCCTCCATATGCTTTCTATGGAAAAATGCATTTTCTTCTAAGTCAAATACATATTTGATTATTTCTTCTTTTAGCTGAATTTCATTAAATTTCCTGATGTATTTTTAAGTCTTCTTAAGTTACTTCTGAAAGTCTGTTGTTTAATACTTTTCAGTGCTCTTAATGAGATGCATGAAATAATATGAAAATACCAAATTTAATTTTAAAATAAACCAAGAACAGGTTTCAAAGTTATTTGGGTTTATTTAAATATTAAATATTTTTATAAATTATTATTTTGAATCTAAATTAGTAAAATAAAGTTTATTTTTTGAGAAGAAAAAAATTACATGTTCAAGTTTGGAATAAAAGCATAATTAGCACTTGAAATTCCCTTTGAAACTATCATTCCAAAGTCTTTTCAGATCTAGTCTAATGGCTGTTAAGTGGGAGTCAAGAATTGCCATGCGATTAATTTACGTCTGAGTATTACTCTTAGGCTCCTTTGTAATAAATTGTAAGAGTGCTATTTATTTGATCTATTTTATACATCTAATATATAATGAAATTGACTTCTTATTGGAAGTGTCTCTTTTTCTCTATTGACCATAATGGACATGTAGAGCAAATAACTTCGAGACAGAGGCTTTCACTTGGTCAAATTTAATTGTTGCTGCTTACTCACCAGATAATCCTGACAGAATTGCTTCATGTTTCCTTCAGCTAAAGTACAATTTTATTACTGCTTCATTATAATGTTCTTATTAAAAGGTTTATTATATTTGGATGTAAAGGCAGTTAAACTACATCATTCACTTAATGGAGAAGTTTCCGATCTTTTCAGAAATTTGAGGAGAGGTAGAAAACATATTACACATCTAAAAGGTCACCAGGATCCTCAGTCATTAAATGCAGACATTGACAACAGGTAATGTGAGAGTATTCTGAACACGATCTCACTGTGTACATAGGTGCTTAAAGTCCATGAACTGAAGTTTTTGTCATTTAGCAGTAACTATGGATATGATTGCCTGTATGCATAGTGTTTTTCATTTATCTAGAATGGCATAAAATATTTACCTAATACCACGACACATAAAATTACATAAAAGATGAATCATTATTACAAAGAAATAAAGTTGATATATATTATGAGATGAATGGTAAGATAAAATAAATGTAAACACTTATGAATATGAAAGTGCTTACAGTGGAAAGAACCTTTGGAAGACATCTAGTCCAAAATCACAGTCAAAGCAGGACAACTTCGAATTTTGTTCAGATTGCTCAGACCTTTGTCCCGCAAGGCCACCTCAGGAATGGATCATTCACCGTTTCTAAGAATAACATGTTAATTAACCTTACTGGGAGCATTGTTTTACCTGAACTGGTCTTATTTCAGTTTTTGAAAATTTCTGTCTCTTGTTTGAATGGTACTCCTTTAAGATTGTCATTAAATCTTTGCTTTTAAAGTCATGTAAGTTGCATACTCTTTAATGTTGCATAATGTTTTAATTTTAGAAATCAAATTTTGTAGTACAAGTCAGTTATTGTAGGTTTTCTGTGTAAACAGTGGAGAGAAATAGACATCTCTGGATGTCTACTCTCCACTTCTTCTCTCTCACCTCATTATTTTAAGAAATTGTCACCTAGAAATACCATTTATTCCTTAGAAAATGATAAAAAATGCATCAAAGAAACTGTCCTTTTCTAAACTGAATGTATATTACTTTATATCAGGGAAATTATTTCATAATATATTTAATAAATCAAACAGCAGATGGAAGCCTCAATTTAGTAGCAGTGAATTACCTAGGAGCCTTATTGATTATTTGTCATAAATCAAAAGCTGGCTTTGTATAATGAGTGCTAACAAAAAATACCTTTTTTTCATTATGCCTATCATTCAATTTTATTTTTAAAAATAGAGAGGTGGGGTATTTTATTGGCTATCACATAAGTCATCTGGTTTCTGTGAATAATATAAGTAGAGAATTTTGTCTACTTTGTATTGTGCAGTTTGTTATAAAATTATAGGACCATAGAATGGTTTGGGTTGGAAGCGACCTTAAAGATCACCTAGTTCAACCCCCCTGCCATAAACAGGGATGTCATTCACTAGATCAAGTTGCTCACAGCCCCATCCAACCTAGTTTTGGGCACTTTATTAATTAGGCAAGAAATTATTTGTTATTTTCTCTGGAGAAAACTAAAATTCATCTCTAAGGAGAAAAAAAAAAGGAGGATAAAAGAATGGCTATACATAAATACAGGTGTTTTTTTAAAAAGTTAACAAGCAAAACCCCCATCAACAAACAGCAGCTTCTTCTTAGAAGAGAGGTTCCCTTACCCAATGGGAGAAACGTATTCCTCCTTAAGAGAGAAGTAAGAGGGGAAAAACCTGTGAGAATCAGCCCTGCAGACCAAGGTTAGTTAAGAAGGCAGAAGAAGTGCACCAGGTGCTGGAGCAGAGATTCCTGTACAGCCTGTGAATGAGGCCCCACTGGAGCAGGTTCTTCCCTGTAACCTGTGGAGATGTATCTCCTACAGGACATAGGTATGGTCTAAGGAACCATGGGTGAAAATGCCAAGCTGGAGGAGGCTCCTGACAAGAACTGCAGGTTGTGGAGAGGTACCGTGGTAAAGCAGAGGACAGGCATGAAAAGGAAGGAGTGGCAGAGAGGAACTGTTATGAATTTAAAGTAACCCCCACTCTCCATTTCCCAGTGCCACTTGGAAGGTTAGGGGAAGAGGTAGAGAAGTGGAAAATTAAGGAATGATGTTCAGACTGAGGAGCTGGGGGGAAGAAGTTATTTTCATTTTTTAGAATTTGTTTCTCATCACCCTAATCCACTTTAATTGGCAATAAATTATTATATCTTCTCCTAATTGAGTCTGTTTTTTCTAGGGTAGTAACTGGGAACTGATCTTCCCATCTTTTATATTGAGCCATGAGCTTTTCTACCTGAATTTTTTCCCTGCATCCCACCAACATTTGTCTGCAATTCCCATTCCAGGCTCTGAGATGAGAACTTCAGCTAAATTTCAAAAATAACAATATAAAAACAGCTCCCAGGGAAAGAACATTCATTGCAAGATTAATACAGACAATGGCTAGGAAAAGGAACTAACTGGGATGTTATTGCCATCACTAATACAAAAACATACACAGTACTATTAAGCAAAATATTTAGAATTCTCAAGTGTGTTTAGTTGTAATTTTGAAACCTACATTTAGGAGAACAACCCAGGAAACCACTTTCTAACATTTCTGAGATTTTAGAATCAAACCGTTCCTAATACTAAAGGCTTGTTATATAATTTATACAACAGAAGAAAAAAATCTTGTTATTAAGCATGTCTCAGCCTGAGAAAATGTGTTTCCAATCCTACGTCACCCCAGAGAACTCCATAAAGAATCATCACCTTAGAATATAGCCTGGGAGAAAGAAGAATCTTGTTTTTCCCTGAAGTTTTGGTGTCTATGTCGTAAGTAATCCAAACTAATTTTAACTATACAAAAAATGATGCAGCAAGTTCAAATATATTGCAGTATCTAGTGAAGAGAGATAGGCATCTTCAGAGGACATTATAAAACACTTATCTTGGCTTAGCTTAAATTGTCTGAATGAGAGAATGAGATACTTATCTATCTTGCCTTTTATTATGGAATGACAGACATACATTCTCTATCTACTTTTAGGATGTATAGAAGTAGCACAGCTGAAATGTTAGCCTGTAGTTCTACAGACATGACACATTTCTTAACTCATTCAGAGGTTAAGTGGGATAGAGTTGGTAATGACAAAAGTTTCTGCAGTTTGTTGTAACAGCTATATCCCATCCCTTGAGCTGAAAGAATTACTGTTTTTCCTTGCTCATCCAGTCTTTTTCCTCATCCTTCTTGTGTGGCTAGAGTATGAGTTCATGTTGGTTTTATGGTAATCATTTATGGAAGAACTTCCACTGTTCAGAACATTTTCTTAACTCAAAATATCTTTCCTTTATTTATCATCCAGCTCCAGCTGTCAGCATGTTGCAATGAGCTCTTCCTATTATTATACCAAGCTTCTTTGTCTGCAAAATACAGCTTTTAAAAACCAAGTAACTAATACTGCATAGGTGATTATGGGAGCCATTGTGATCCCATATGAACAGAGTAGGAACAGCTGGTCAAATAATGTAGATCATAATATACAAATATCCTCGCTAATACACAGCAGTGAGTTAATTGTGCTGTGTGAGCCATTATTGTCCATTGTTCCTGATTACACAGATTGCAACTAGCCATCCAAAAAAGTCTGTAAATTCTGGATATCTTTTCGAAGTTAGTATGAATAATTATTTGCCTAAAATTCATTCACAGGATGGCAGTCATAATTCACCATTATCTCTTATTCTTTGTTACACTATTTAGTATAGTGCCATGTGAACCATTCTGAGAGCAAAAACAATACATATTAGATGAGCAATCATACACTAAAAATAACAAATAGTGACTAATCAATGTGAGCAGCTGTGAATGGGCCATAGGCAAATACGTATGAACAACAAATACACTCACAGATTCGGCAATAGTTTGCAAGCAATTCATAGATAGAAAAAAAGGGCAAAATTGTAATTAATAGTATTTATAATAAATAATTTAGTTGGCTATGCTTTTGTCAATTTTCATGGCATTTACTAACAATTTTTTTCATTGAGATTGCATATTTTGCTCTTCTTGTCTTTCATATATTAATCTTCTAAGCCTAAGACTTAGTTGAAAGTCCTTCAATTTCTAAAGTGATACAAAAAATCTCATTCCACTTGCAACCTTCATTCTCTCTTGAAGCATTTGTTTATTATAGTTGTGATTCTTTACATTCCTAAAGGATTACCTTTTATATGATTTAAATATATGAACTACAGCAACTTATTAATTTTCTTTTTCAGTGGAAGGCTTACAGACAAGTGAAGTAATCACTATGCAAAGTGTTGTGGGTTTTGGGCATAACTTTTTTTCCTGGCATTTACTTTCTGCTGTAAAATGATTAAATTAATAGAATAAGTTTAACCTATACTGACAGTCCACATTTACCTTCAATTTCCTGAGAAAAGCTCCTGATCTTACTTAGAAATGTCATTTTGTGTGTTGTTAGAAAAATCTCTAATAATAACTTTTTATTTGTTTTACAGCTATTCAGTTTAAGGAATTAAAAAGAAGTGTTAGATTGCCATAAATTCAAGAACACACCTGATATATTTTGTGTTCTGAGAAACTACGGTAGACATTTCCTATGCATTAAAAGGTGCATAATACAAAACTGTTGCACTAAAACTGAAACCATTTGCCTATTCCCTAAGTAGTCATAATACAGAACGTATTTTAGAGTAGAAACCAAAAAATTACATCTAGAGAAAACTGTGTAAGATTTTAACACTCAAAAGAAAAGAACTGATGTTTTCATTAAAAACATATTCTTGTAAATACAAAATCATGCTATTGTAAAATCTGAACCAGGCAGCTTGATATGTAGAGTCTTTGTCAAAAAGCATGTGGAGTCAATTAATGGAGACCAAGGTGGGAATCATCTCAAGATATTTAATACATTCTACAGATAGACATCTAGCTCTGACTTGGTCACAACACTCTTGTTCCAAAGCAACTGGAAAGATAAAACAGTAAGCATCCAGGGATTTATCTGTCCGACTTCAGAATGAGAGTAATTATTCTCTAGAGTGACTCTATTTCCTCTATTGACTATAGAAGGAATTAGTTGATTAACTAATTCACAGTTAGATGTCTAGAACAAGGACAATGCTGGTTTAGCTAAGACTGTGGAACAAACTGGTAATCCAAGATTTATAATAGAATTCACCAATCTTCCTCCAAAGTTTCGTACCTATTTTTGTTCAAATACTCTCTGAAAAGATGTTTGAAAATAAATAGTACACAGTACTAAACAACTGTATACATCATTTTCCCTAGAGGAAGAATTAAGGAAGGAATTGACCTCAGATACCAAACCCGTCATCATTACTGCAATTCTGTACTGCTGAGTGGAACATGGTCCAGAAGGCATGTGAAAGCCTGCATGGAGCTGGTGAGCCCTCCACTTATTGTATCTTGGCATTCTATAGAATTGTCTACATAGAGAAGTACAAATGTTTGTCATGGCAAGTCATCCAGTTCTGATTCCCTAGATTTAGAGGAATCTTTGGCAATCACTACAGGTAAATTCTCTACAGTTAGATTTAAGTTCAATGTAAACAAAAAGAGAATCATTACTTCAATTCATCTTAAAAAGAGTAATAGAAAAGAGAAATTATTAAAAAGCTATAAAGAGGTGAGAAGTAAAATGGCTGGTAACCTTAATCACTTTTTGCATATGCATGTATACATTTGCATAATTCTGCTTTCTGTTTTTTCCCGTCCATAATCCTTAGATTACATAATATGCAATACACTCTTTTTAAAATAAAAGACATTATCATTTCAAAACAGAAGATGGGGTCGTTCTGTTCCTTGCCCTTCCTCATTCCCTGCACAAAATAGATGGTTCTCACTTAATGCACAGACACTCAATATTTTTGTTTGATTCTCATTGCTCAAGGTAGGGCCTCAAGCCAAATTATTGCACACTATTTAAGTGCTACCCTGAGGGCAGTGTTATTGATTTTGTTATGGACTTTCTTATAGCGATCCTCACTAATGTATGTCAGCACTTCACAAACAATTTATCTTCACAACTATCCAGTCAGGAGTTTGGAAGAGAAGGGAAGGTGGCGGTAATAGATCGTGTTCTCACCTTGACACAATACTGAAGCATATTATGCCCATCATTATTTTGCAATAACCAATGTGAGGTACTCAAAGACGTATTTATAAAAAAACTGAAAATTCCACTACGTAATACTTCATATGTTCAAGCACAGTATCATTTGAGCTTAGATATTTTATTTTTGGAAAGCAATCCCATTTTTCAATTCAATTAAAATGTCGGGTTCAACAAAGAATTTGGATGCTAAAGAGTGTGTTGTTATGGTAGCTGTGAAATATAATTCCAAGTTAAAAGCAGCCTAAAGGAGAGCTAGAGACATGAGAGGGTTGAGTAAAAAACAATAAAGAAGTAAGCAAAAAAATGCCTACCTATGCAAAATGCAGAAGAAGCGTTGACCAAAGCAACTTTGAAGTTTAGTTCGATGATGCAAAAGGAGGTGCAAATCTATTCTTGGTGTTCTAAGGTGCCTCTCCTAAATAGACGACCATACTAATAATTTGAGTAAGACAAGACCTGAATTTTGTTTCCCTTGAAGTCTATCTCTACATTACATTATTCTCTTAGATATTGTGTTTAAGCAATACAATGGGGACCATTTTTTAAAAAAACCCAGAAATTAAAATTATTTTGACATGTTTTATTTAAAGATAATTTGATTTCCAAGAAAACATAAATTGTCAGAGATAACAGTGAATTTTGGACAAAAATGTCCTCCACATTAAAATATACTTACAGAATGGTCTTTAAAACAGGAAGTGTTGCACAGCACCCTCAAATGACAGAAAAGACTTCATGTCACAAGTAAGTCACGATTTTAGCTGAGAAGTATTTTTTCTTCGATAGGGAGATGTAGATCAAGCTCAGGTTTGCTTTGGGTATATGAGTTAAATCAGTCTCAGGTTTACTTTTGAGTACTGAGGTAGATTATGGAGTGTAATATAGACTTGCCATTGGTGGACCTAAGATAACAAGTTTCCTTTTTTTAACATGATGGACCTATGACTGCCTTCATAGATTGGTATTGCACTTGAATCCTCACCAGAATAATTTTTCACTGATCGGTAGTCATCCATCAATTTAGCTGTTCACTTACTATGAGCTAATCGCCTCACTGGACTATTTTCATGACTTTGCAGTTCAGATTGGTGGCTGTAGGCCTTGATTATATGACCACCCTGACAAAAATTCAAAGCTAACACCATCACTCGGGTCCAGTTGTAAAACACTGGCTCAAATTTACATCCAAAAACATGAGAAAAATAACAAAAATTTCTTCATTCATAACCATGACCTGGTTATGAAGAAAATTAAGAATCTTGGTCTAATTTTCACAATGTTTGGATGGGAACTTTACCCAAGTGAAGTGTTTTAAAGAAATAAAACATGAATCATGTAATGGAACAAATTAGAGTACAATATCTAAAATAACTACAGTTAGCTTATTTTTCTGAAAATGGGGCAGCTTCGAGGTTTGTCACCTTTTCTTGTTGCAATAAACAAAAAACAACAGTAAAAAAACAAACAAAAAAAAAACACCGAACAAAACAAAACAAAAAAAAAGAAACAAAAAAAACCCAACCAAACCATCCAAAGCCTAATCTAAGAAAAAAAATGACCTCTTGTAATCAACAGGTTCTACCAAATGGTGCAATGTATTGTTTCTTCCTGCTTCTTTTTTTGGTCATCTTTTTAAGCTTTCTGATGTTCCTTGATACTTTTTGCTCTGCCTGTTGCTGTTCCTGGTGATTGCCCCAAGCTCTGCTCTCCAGTCATGCCAAGAGCTGCTCACACTGCTCTTCCTTATGGCTAATCACAGGAGCACTGCTAAGGTCCAGTATGTCACCTACCACCTACAGGAAAGGTTATTTCTAGTACAGACAATTGGCTCCACTCTAGAGTGGAAGGGGGATTCTCAAACAGCTTCTCCTGTCTTCTACTTGCTAAAAAAAAAATGTTAAACAGCTGCTTCTATCTCTTCTTTACACAAAGTCTAATGTGCCCTTCTTCTACTTTCCAGGCTGTAATTTGTGCTAAACCTGGACGTTTGAGCCTTACTTTAGAATGAACACTTACCCCAGGGAGGGTTACCTATAGTTTGATTATCCAAAAAACAGGTTAAAATAAAAACTTTTTCATTTTCAGTATCTTACAAGAATTTTCTCTCATACATAACAGAACATCAGTATTGTTATTTTTCATTCAGTTCTCCTTCTTTCCACTTTATGTTAACAGGATACTCTCCTTTCTTGAAGCTCTTTCTCCTTTGGATTTCCTTGGAGAGGTGGAATGTCAGGGGTTTACTTTCATTTTATTGATTGCATACCAAGTGTATGGATGCTTAATGGATCTTATTCAGCAGGGTCCTTTATTTAAAATGTTGCAGAGAGAAAAATTGCTCACAATACCTTGTCTTGTGTAAGATGGCTCTTCTCCTGAGCAGTTCACATGTAAGTATCTTAGGTGTGGGTGTGTGTAAACATGTAAAATATGAGAACATGTCTGTTTTATAAGATTTTGATCTTTTTAATATAGCAAGAAAAAACCCCACTTCATTAAGTTATGTTTCTGTGAAGAAATCTGGCACCACAGCATTAAGATAAGATATGAAGCTGTTCAATATGACAATAATATTTTTTATTAAATTACCTTATTCTTTTTAATTACAAGTATATTTTTAAGGCTTTCCTGTATGTTTTCAGCAGAATATAACCAGACCCACAGTGCCAGAAAATTCCAATATGAAATTTTGTATTTCTTCATTTCTAAGTAGAATGGCAAATACCACCAATTTTCTATGTCTTCTTCACTTTTTGTTTACTTTTATTTCTACTGAGAAAAAAAAAATAACCATTGCATAACTGTGGAACAAACAGATCCCACAAAAGTATGCAAGGAGAGAATACTATTAAAAATAATAAAGGACTCGTAAGAAGCTACTTCACCTATCATAAACTGAAGATACACATTTTTTAAACAACATTTCAAATAGTCATTTTACAATGAAAATATAAAACATACAAATTTTCCGTATTTTCTTCAAACCTAAAAAACCCCTTGTCCTTTGCAATTAGCTTGTAGCTGGCTATTACCAAGACAAAGTGATTTTCAAGGGTGAAGTCTTAAAAATACTAAAATAGAGCTTTATCAGGAAACACAGAGGCAACCTTAATCACAGAGATCACCAATCTCCATACTAATGATACTACAGTGTAAGAACAATTTGCTGTCTCATACTTATTACGAAATCTATGTTGGTGCAATCTTTTTCCCTCAAGGAAATACAAAGTCATTGGATTTTTAGCATCATTTTTCCGCAACACTTCAAATACAAACATGCTATAAGACAGTTCTAATTGAAGGAGATTTCCTAAATTTTTATATTTTTCAGAAATACGTGTCAGAGGTAACTTAGTATTTTCAAATAAGAATATGTTCTCAAATCACTCTGAGCAGCATGAGTTAAAACATTCACTTTTTTGGTGTGTGCATTGTTAGGAGATGAGCATTGGCAGACTGTGATGTGATATTATAACGATATTCTTGTCGCAATAGCTCAGTAAAGATGAATCCACAATTCTGGTATTTTTCTGTTTTTCTCTTCAGCTCTGTCTATCTCTTCAGTATGATATTTTCATTTTTTCACACTTTTATATAGTAGTTATCATTCTTTTCTCTATGAATACTATTAAAATATTTTCTTATATTTTTTCCCACTAAGAGTAGCAGTATCTCTTCATGCATCCTTTAGTGTCTACAGATATTTTTTGGGTTTTTTTCCCAGATACAGAGAAAATCTTTAATCTAGAGGAACTCTCATTTTATGCCTTGACAAGGCTATGATTTATCTTTCTTTCAGTCAGTAAGGTGATGAACACACTGGAGAAGCTTATTTTCAGACATTTGGTCCCCAAAGGGGTTGAAATGCCATCTCACCCACTAAAAAATTCTGTTCAAGTTTCCCATGGAGCAAATTGCTTTCTGAAAGTCCTCTATTGTTCCATTATTCTCACTTCAGTATTTCCATCTCAGTGGCGCTCCCTCCTCTTCTCTCCATGCTGTGGTTACATACGGTCTTCTGTCAGCAGGAGCTGCGCTGCCCCGTGAGAGGCTCAGGGTGTGGGGTGACGTTGAGTCCCTGAAACTTCTGGTGTGGGACCTTCTCAGGGGAATCCTGATGGGAGCCGACAGACACAGGGCGCTCTGGGGTGATGTTATGAGGCTGCTTTATTCCTTAATCGTCTGCTTAATGCTCAAGGCTGCTGCATCTTTAAGATGGACCCGGGGGTGGGGAGCTGCGGGGCCTGGGTGCGGGTCGGTTTAATGGCTCTGTCCAACGGCTCTGGCTCCAGCGCCTCTCCGCCATGCTCTGGAGTGAGTGCACCAGGGACACTGCACTCCCCCTTTGGTGGTTTTTCATTCCTGCTAGCTTGAAAAAAGGTTTTTGGGTTTTTTTTCCTTCCCTCCCCCTGGCCTCTCTACCTTCCTTCTCTTCTCTTCTCTCCGGCCCGGGGAGCCTGCGGTGTTGGCCCTGGCGGGCCTGGGGGGTGGCCCTGGCTGATCTGAACCCCAGGGAAGGCCAAACCGGTGAGCGAAGNTCGTCTGCTTAATGCTCAAGGCTGCTGCATCTTTAAGATGGACCCGGGGGTGGGGAGCTGCGGGGCCTGGGTGCGGGTCGGTTTAATGGCTCTGTCCAACGGCTCTGGCTCCAGCGCCTCTCCGCCATGCTCTGGAGTGAGTGCACCAGGGACGCTGCACTCCCCCTTTGGTGGTTTTTCATTCCTGCTAGCTTGAAAAAAGGTTTTTGGGTTTTTTTTCCTTCCCTCCCCCTGGCCTCTCTACCTTCCTTCTCTTCTCTTCTCTTCTCTCCGGCCCGGGGAGCCTGCGGTGTTGGCCCTCGCGGGCCTGGGGGGTGGCCCTGGCTGATCTGAACCCCAGGGAAGGCCAAACCGGTGAGCGAAGGGACGCAGAAATCCACCAGCTTCGCCTGCTGCGAGGACGAGGACCGGCACCGGAGAAGCAATAGGTTTTTCCATCTGTTCTCCAGTTTCACCTGCTGTGAGGAGGAGGACTGGCGATGGAGAATCAACAGGTTTTTTCCCATCTGCCCTTCTCCAGGCTGCTGTGTGGACTCCCCTTCCCCTTCCCCTTCCTGAAGGCTGGGGAAACCAGTTGCCAGTCTGTTTATTTTCCTCCTCCGGGCATTTATTGTATTTTGAGTTTTCCTGTTCTGCTGTGGGTGGGTGTGTAGGTGTGTGGGTAGAGGATAAGTTTCTGAGGTTAACATCTAACTTTTTTACTCAGTCCTTTTTGGTTCCTTGCAGGAACCCTCCCCCCCCGCCCCCTTTTCCTTTTTTTTCCTGTTTTGTTCTGCGTTAATAAGTAGTTCAGGTTTTTCACTTTNGATGGAGAATCAACAGGTTTTTTCCCATCTGCCCTTCTCCAGGCTGCTGTGTGGACTCCCCTTCCCCTTCCCCTTCCTGAAGGCTGGGGAAACCAGTTGCCAGTCTGTTTATTTTCCTCCTCCGGGCATTTATTGTATTTTGAGTTTTCCTGTTCTGCTGTGGGTGGGTGTGTAGGTGTGTGGGTAGAGGATAAGTTTCTGAGGTTAACATCTAACTTTTTTACTCAGTCCTTTTTGGTTCCTTGCAGGAACCCTCCCCCCCCGCCCCCTTTTCCTTTTTTTTCCTGTTTTGTTCTGCATTAATAAGTAGTTCAGGTTTTTCACTTTCACCTGCTGTAATCATTTTGTCTCATTGCTGGAGGAAAGGGGGAGGCCCTTTCCCTTAGGAGGAGGTACTCATTCCAGAGCCTTTCCTCCTAAAACTTTGTCTCCAAAATCGAGACACAGGGCCAGAAACAGGGATGGAGGTGGGGTCAGAGACTGCAGACAAAGCTATGGCTGACTCTTGGGGTTCATCCAGGTCTCAGGTTCAGTCCATTCAGTAGGTCTGCAGTAGATATTAAGAAGAAATTTTTTACTGTGAGGGTGGTGTGGCACCACAACAGGTTTTCCAGAAAAGCTGTGAATACCCAGTGCCTGGAAGTGGTCAAGATCAGGTTGGATAGGTCTTTGAGCAACATGGCCTAATGAAAGATGTTCCTGCCCATGGCAGGCAGTTTGGAACTAGATTATCTTAAGTTCCTTTCCAAACCAAACCATTCTATGATTCTTCAATCACCCTTTGTCCAATTGCAATAGGCCGTGCTAAAAAGTCTGTCCTCATTTTCCTTATAAGACCCCTTTTGGTATTGAAAGAGCACAATGAGCTCACCCTGGAGCCTTCTGTTCTCCTAAACAACCCCAACTCTCCCAGACCTTCTTCATAGGAGAGTGTTCCAATACTCTGATCATTTTTGTGGCCCTCCTCTAGAACTGCTCCAACAGGTCCATGTCTTTCCTGTGCTGAGCTGTATCTCAGAGCTGGACATGGTACTTCAGGTAGGGTCTCAGCAGAGGGGAACAGTGGGGCAGAATCACCTCCCTTGACTTGCTGGCCATGTGTCTCTTGATGCAGTCCGGGATAAAATTGGGCTTCTGGGCTCTAAGCACATACTGCCTGCTCATGTCCAAGTTGTCATTCACCTGAACCCCCAAGTCCTTCTTGGCAGGGGTGTGCTCAATTCTTTCATTATCCTTCTTATATTGACACTAGGGATTGCTCTGGTCCACATGAGGAGCCTTGCACTTGGCCTTCTTGAACTCATGAGGTTCACATGAACCCAATTCTTAAGCTTGTCCAGTCCCTCTGGACGGTAATATTAATAATAATAACAACAATGTTATATATATATATATATATGTACACACATATATAATAACGATAATATAATGGTGACTGTTTGAGCCCTCACACCTTCTGTCCAGTTTGGCAGATATCAGCCAAATAATTCAGGTTCTTATGAGAAAACCACGAAGATTCATCTACATGATTTCAATGCAGATATTTACACAACAATAGTGACTCTAAGGTGCTGTGTAGCTGTTTCAGTCAATGAGGGCAAATACACTGAACAAAACCCATAGAGTTTACTCCCTGTACAGCTGTCTTCAGGATGTTCAGTAATTCACAGTGAAATCCACTGCAGGATTTCCCATAGCCTTATTACAGTAACATTTTGCCTAGTGTGTATATTCCAGTAATCTAGCACCTGAATAAACTTCTCAAGTTTTAACTTCTTCCATTTTTCCATTTTGTTCTTTAAAATATTATTCAGCTTTAGAATGCCTGTTTGCTCTGAAGCAATTTTACAATGCAAAAATAGCTTTCGCAAAGACAAAAACCTGGCTACTTCAGTTGAATAATGATTCTTCTGTGTATCCATCTGTCTGTCTAAGTAGCTAAGAGGCAACACCTTATAGTCTAATTCAAATGCATATTTGTATATCCATTTAGGGTAAAACTGAAAAAAGAAAGCTTTTATGTCAGAAATATAGATGTCTTGTTTAAGTAGGTTTGTCCTATGCAATTATTTATTAAGTATTTGCAATTTGTTGGAGGAACATTGCTTTCCTTTGTATTTATAAAATACATGTCATTAATAGATGAACTTGCAGATTTTCTGCCTGGCTCCAGTTACTTCACTTTGATAACATAATTAATGGTACATATGTCAGCAGATATGGCAAATTAGCGTAGTATACAGCAATAATAAATCTGAATTATCTTAACAAGGAAGCTTACTTTTTTTCTATTATTTCTTGTATTGCCTGATTCCATCCCAACCAGTTTGATGTACCTTATTCAATTTTATACAGTTCTTAAACTTTTATACAATTTTTGTACACTTTTATACCAGTTTTATACACTGTGTTCAACTTTTGACCAAATATTTAAATTGATAAATGCAATATTTCTCATGTAATACCCAGGAACAGTCACTATTTTGACAACTACATACATTTCATGAATAAACAGTACTTTGAATACCGGTGAGATATTACATGCTTTTAGCCATCTAGAATGACATGACATTTAACTGATAAGAACACAAATATACCAGCTAGGTTTCTAGACACTACAGTCAACCAACAGAAGTAGGCAGAAATTTGCCTCGCTTGCAGAAATGCCTGTCTCACAATGAAAAGGAAGCCTGTCATCAAGAGTATTTTTCTAATAACCATAATAAAGGTTTTGATTCATACATATTATTTTAGTATACACAAATGAAAACTCTGTCTAAAATCTCTTACCACTTCTTTCCATAATCAAAAAATTGCATCTTGAACTCAAAGACAGTTATCAATCACATTTCATGTCTGGCAGTGTAGTGGGATCGAGTCCACAAGTGTTGTAATAGCCACTTTGTTGATCACTTAGAAGAAAAGAGATACTACAATAATTTTTTTTTTTTTAATCTTAAGCTACAAAATCATTTACCAAAATGTAAAGTGAAGAGTTAAATGAGTCAAACCTGAACTATTTGGAAAGTCAAGAGTAAGAATCAAAATCCTACCAGCTCCACCAGTAGGAGAGCTACCAGTAAAATGGAGGGTTACCCTTCATCAAATAGTGTTACTTGGCTGTATAGAAAGGGTGCTGACTTTTAGACCATCTTTCAAATGGTCATACAGACTAGTCCCAAACAGACTAAATTATAGGAACATAATTGTAGTGAAAAAGGCAGGAATAAATGAAGTGCTGTCTGTTTATGAATTAAAAGTTTATACTCTCTTTAGTTTATACTCTCTTTAACAAGCAGAAGTTAAAACAATCATTCTTTAACACGCTCACTACAATACCCTTAGGCAAAAAGAGACTTACAAATAACAGCTTCAAGAAAAATAACCTTATTATCAAGGGTGACCTCATTTTGCATACTTAAATTTTTCTCAGCTATTGGATTAATTTGTAATTAGAATGTGTATTATGGAGGGTGTCTTTCTTTTCCCTGTTGAAAAATACAAGACTTGTACTAATTACATGCAGAGAGGGAGTATGTGTTTGTTTTTCTTGGGTATAATTTTAGAATTAACTATTGATTGCAAAATATCTTATTCCAATAGTAAGTCATCACAGCATCAGCACATCAAGACAAAATTCCCCTTTCTAATTGCTTGGTTTGTAAAATATGCTGTGCACAACAAGGAGACTAACAAAAACAGATGTACTCTGTCAGCCAAAGGGGAAATATCTGCATAACAAGTTAGCCCAGGAGAGGCTTACTTTAGCATAGAAATGCAATCACTAATGTACATTATCATTCTTCATCACTCTGTTCCCTGCTTAGTGTTTTTGCTTTCATCTTCCAAAATCCTGTGTGCCACTAGCTGCGGTATGTAGCATTTATAGAACACATGACACTTCAAATACTTAATGGAACACCCAAATGAGAGGTGAGGGGGTTGATACATGCTTTTTGAAGCAGATCCTTACACCAGGGATTTGCTCGCCAAAATGTGGAGGCATGTCTGGAGCAGCATAAGCAGATGTAGAAGTCAGCTTTCATCTCTCCAGATGAGTTACAAGCAAGGGCAGGGTAGCTATTCAATAAAGTGCCACAGGGCTTCTTACAACCGGCCCACGAAGGCAAGGGTAACCCAGGTTCTTGTTCATTGATCCCTTGGAGTGGATTGGAGCGAAACAACACCGAATGTTCTGTGTTTANAGGGGCTTTTTTAGAACAATTTGGTTGCAATGGAAAGGAGGTATGTAGCCATTTTGATTATTATCTGTAGAAATACAGCAATATAAAAGCAAAAATGCGTAAGGAAAAGAAAGAGAAAGAAAGGATAAGAGTAGAAAAAAGATCATCACTCAAGGCCAAGACTTGACTGTTGCAATTCCAGTGTCCATCGGTTGAAGTGATCGTGACTGTTGGTTGTGGTCTTGATCTGTTACACATGTATGTATGTAAGGAACATGAAGAAAATTTAAAGGAAAGAAAAAAAGTAAGAAAAAAAGTAACTGCAGAGTACTTGTAGAATACTTCAATTAGGATAATGAAGTTCCGTTGGTTCCTTTGCTCTCCTTCTCCCATTTCCTCTCCCTCTCTACTCTCGCCTTCTCATCCCCCTTCCTCATATCACTCTTCACCTGTCCTTTTTCCTTTCTCTCTCTCCCTTGAATTATAAAAGCAGCAGTACATCCAGAAGAGTACAAAACTGAGGCCAAGGTCCTCTAGATCAAATACTTTTTGAACATTTAATTTTCATATTTCCTGAGTCTGAAGATGACAGTTGAAGCAAAACGTAATACTTGAAATTTGCTAGGATTATTCATATATTTCTACATTATTCAAATATTTTAGCATAGATGAGAAAGGGAGGGGAGAGTGAGACAGAAGAGGAGTAGAGTAAATGAAAAGAAAGCAGCATTACTGAAGTAATGCATATTTGCATTTCCATAAATGCTTGGTGTGGCACAGTTTTCCTCAGAAAGGAAGAATTCCTTCTAATGAGGAGCAGCTAAGGAAGCTGGGGTTATTTAGTCTGAAGAAAGAGAGGCTCAGGGGTCCTTATTGCTCTTAAAGAGGTGGAGATCGGTCTCCTCTCCCAAGGAACAAGTGATAGGACAAAAGAAAACAGCTTCAAGTTATGGCAGTAATGCCTTAGATTTTAGCTTTTATATTTTTCAGATCCTGTACTGCTCAGTATGTAACTCTGAAACTTCATATAGCCTGCCAGCTACTGTCCTCTCATCCTGGTTAGACATAACAACCCCTCTCTGGGCCTGAATTCAAGGACACTTTGTTGTCCCAGGCCCCAAAATATGTCAACTAAAGCTTCTGACAGGGGGAGCAAACTTGGGGTAATTACATCACTACCTGAAATTGTAACTGGAGAATTAACCCTGATATGCAAATGGACCAAACGTATAAAAGTGTGAAAACCCCATGACCCAGCATCCATCTTTGGTGGAGCCCCTCAGAGGCTGTTGACTGCCCAAGGTGTACCTTTGCAGGCCCTTCAAATAAATACCTGCTTTTATTCTCTTGATCATATCTCTCCTCTGTTTTCAAGTAGCCATTTCAAGGCATCATCAGGAGAGGTTTAAATTGGATATCAGGGAAAATTTCTTCACTGAAAGAGTGAATATCATTCACTCATTATAGATATCATTATATCATTCCCAGGAACAAGCTGGCAAGGAAAGCTGTTAAGCTACCATCCCTGGTGACATTTAAAAAATAGGTGTAGTGCTAAGGGATGTGGTTTAGTATTGGACTCGGCAATGCTAGGTTAATGAATGGACTCGATGATATTGAGAGGCATTTCCAACTGACCTGAATCCACAAGTTACAAAACAATATGAAATTTGCATTAAATTTGTAAAAGTGATTGCAGCCTGTTAGGGAGTGATGGCATCCACTTGTCTGAAAAAGTCAAGAGAATCTTTGGCAGTAGGCTGGCCAGTTTTCTGAGATGGGCTCTGGAATGAGGAACTCAAGAGGATGGGGTCCAAACAGGATTTTTTTAAAAGTATGCAAGGACCATAATGGATTTCTGATTTTTTCTTGAGCAATAAATAGCAAAATTTACCGTAGTTAGCCATCTTAGCTGGAGAATATTGCTCCACAATAGGATCTGATGATATTAACTGTATTTAAGTTCTGTTAACTGCTTTTCTATCTACTTTTTTGAATATATAGGCTTTGCTATGTGTTGGTACATTTCTTTACAAGAAACAGCTAACATTCATACTCTAATATAAAAAGAGCAGTTGCTAAATGTATGCTGATGACCATTTTGTTTTAGAGTATAAAGCCTGGCAGTCAGCTGCTTTCCTGTATGCAGCTGTTTCATCTTCCAAAACTTTTTGGAAGAGATGTTAGAAGAGTCGTGAAACAGGTAATGCACACTTCTTCCTCACTTTCCATTGACTCTTATTGTTAACCTTGGTAACAGTTGTTAACATAAGGGTGTTGGTGGGAGACTAAACATATTTATATCATCTTCCTCTTTAAATTTCTGCCAATATTTCCATGACTGGTTTTTCTGTTGCTCTTTCCAGGAGACTTATTTACTCCCTCTAACACGCTTCACATGCCTTCATCTCTGGATGCCCTACCATGTCGGTATTTCCCAATAATTTCCATGCACCCTTTCTCACATCTGTCTCACTGTTAACAAATGTTTCAGGCTAAACTCGTTTCAGCAGTCTATCATCACTTTGCATCTTTTGCACATTTCATCCCCCAAAGCTTCATTTAGGCCATGCAAATTAATCCCTTATTTGGGGAACAGAAGTCAGAAGTTTAGGTGTCTTGGGATCTCTCTTTAATGAGAAGGAAAAATGCATGTCTAGCCTACATGAAAAGAGAATCAATTTCTGTTGTTCTGATGCTTCTGCAGTGTGAGAAATGTGGCAATATTTTTATCTCAAAGAACAGAGATTAATGTTTTGATTTGCATGGGAAGATCAAAGTGCTTTGTACATTTTATCCAGATATTTGATTTAGTAAATTAAGAGAATTGAAATTAGGGTATTAAAGATTGATTCTTATTTTGCTTTATACAAATCACCTTTGAAATCTGAAAGAAATTAAGAGAGAATACACCAGTGATAAACATGTAATTAAAATTATTATTTTCTGTAATACTAGGGAATTATTTCAATGGCAGAAGTGTGCATTTAGCTAATCTTTTCTGGTTTTTGTAATAAAAAATGCTCAATGCGCGTGTATTTGTATTATTCTACCTGATTCTTCCTAACAGACGCCCCGATCCAATGACAAGTTTAATAGAAGTGTTCCTTTGACTTCAAAGGACTGGCTCAAAGTGAGAGCAAAAAGTCAGCTGAAAATTCTGTGAATAAAAGTGCATTATCTTCTCAAAATTACTAGCATGAACGTGTCACAGAGAGAGGTCATGAATAACTTATGATTCACTGGAAGCAAGAAGAGCAGACTTGGAACTCTAGTAATTGCATTTTGTAAAAGTTTGCACTTAGCAGCTCTTAAACTTGCAATTGCTGATTTACCTTTCAAGTGTTACTAGATGGGTGAAGATTCACCATTCTTCAAGTAACAGAAAAAAAGCATCAGACTATAACACTTAAAGCAAGTACATTTCTAAAATGCATTATAATGAGGTAAATATGTAGAAAAACAGTAATGTGGAATAAGTTGTTGCAAATGAATGGGGTGAAAGAAAGTTGCAAAAGTTGCATATAGTTTCCAGAATGTCTTCAGAAAAAGAGAGGGCCATAAAAATATTTTGCCTGTTGTACACTTCTTTTCAGTTTTCTAATAAGTTGAAATAAGATGAAAATAAACTTCTGCCTTTGAAGAGAAATATATCAGGAAATTAAAGCATGGAAAATCATGTGCAGATATCAGGTGTATCTGCTTACAATAAAGGACCTTTCTATTAGAAGATCAAGGTTGATACGTAGATTTGCTCTGTATTTTTATCTCAACACTATTAAAATAAATTACAAAAATCTTTCCTCACTTCTATAAATATGTTTAGCAAAATAACATCATAACAATGTTCGCATAGATGTAGACTGTGAGACTGATAAAATGAGATAGATACTTTTAAAATATGAAAATATTTTTCCTATAACAGTACTTATTTGAATGTTTCTTTTAAAAACATTTTAAAGTCCTTTGGGGGAAAAAAAAATATCATCCTCCACACAAGTCAAGTTGTTTTTCTTCTGAAAGAGTTTCTTACCCATATTTATAAAAAAACCCCTCTTCAACCATGGAAACTTTTTTTCTCAGGAGACAGAGAGGGTGAGAGGAGAGAAGGGAGAGAGAAAATGGAAAATAAGTGGAATAGTAGGGGAAAGGAAAATAAAAGTACTAAATTGTCAGACTTCCCTCAGGCACATGAGACAAGTATGTCTACTTCAGAGATGTTCTTACTGAAAATTTTTAACACTAAACAATCTTCATCATAGATGCGTCTGTTTAGTTACCTCCTGAGTCTGGATCCCCATCAGGACTTTAAGGAAATAACTGTCAGCCTGGAAAAGAGTCTGTTTGGATCTCAGCATACAAATAAGCATGTTATGCTTTTTGTGTGTGCAAACCCTTGACACCTGCTTCTTTTTCTGCTACGTGTGATAGACATTTTATGCACAATGTGAATCTCTATATCATATACAGCTTTATGCTGTCTGTAAAATGCCCACTGGTATCACTGCTAAGAGCTCTGTGTATGAAATGAATGAAGCATATGCAGTTAAGCACCTGAAAATTAAATAGCAACAGTTAAATTCACTGATAACCTCTTGACACACAGTTATAGTAAAACCTCTCTTGAGGCAGTTATTAAAATCCATAGAAATATTTTCATTCTATGTCAGTGCACATATATTTATCTTTTTTTTCCCCACTTTATTTCAAGTTTATTTAATAAACTCTCCCCTCCTTTTTGGTGCCAAATTTAAATAATTTCAAATGTTATTGAAATTAATAGTTAAAAAATCAAATCAACAACATATTTTATTAGTATATTCGCAGTTAGACTGAAAATATCCACTACTGTGATGGTCATTTTTAGCTTTAGATTAATATATTTTAGGTGTAACAATGCTTGTGGGTGTCTGACCTTCAAACAAAACCCAAAAATGAAGGATGCATTACCTATGTACCTCAGTCTCGTAACAATTCTTATGTTAAGCAGGACACAGCCTAGAGCAAGCTACTAGAAACTCTGGAACAAAACACAAAACTATATACAAAGTCTGTCTTACCTGGTCAGAGGAGAAACCAGCCTCCTTCAGTATCCTCCTGTCTCCAACTGCTGTAAAAATTAATGCTAAGGGAAAAGAATAATCTTCAATAACAAGACCTGAGTTTTGTTTTATTTAGTATATTTAGGAGGGCCCAGTGTATTTTTTTTCTATTGTTTGTCCCAGTTTCACCCTGACCAAACCTCAGCAGAAACAACATGACAAACTGCTCCATAGATGACCTTTACATATTATTTCATAGAATAATTTCATTTTACTGTCTTCAACCTGCTTCCTACTTCTTTCAGTGTAGGTAAACAGGTAGTGTTTAGCAATTATTCTTATATTTGAAAAGACAGCCAAACCCCCCCCC
>VYXC01008884.1:1169327-1205659 GCA_013397175.1 Platysteira castanea
CCCCCAAAAAAAAAATTATGATAGTAATGATTTTCATAGATCACAATTATTTTTCCCTTATTTTGCCTCCTTACCAGACTAGCTTTTTAATTCACTCCTGGTGTGAATGACCTATTTAATTTTTTTCAGTCTTTTGAAGTTCTACTAGATCTTTTCTGAGCCATAAGTTCTATATCAGCAGTTGTTATTTGATATCAAGTCAAATTTAGATGATAAAGAAAGGATGACTGCATTGGTGGACTTATGGTGTTTTTCAGTTCTAAGGTCTACAAGGACGTTACCATCAGCTTCTGAACACATTAACCTTAACCTTAGTCAAAATAAATTAAAGTTTAAAGGGATCCATGAGAAAATATGTGGCTAGATTCATCTGCTGGATTGTTTTGATCCTCTTAGGGTAAAATCTGTAAGGTCGTACACCTGTTCCTTCCAAGTGGGTACTGCATATACCCCTGCAGCCTAGGAAGTATGGTGCTGCTATTGGTTGTAAGCGACTGTATGCTGAGATAACCACAGAGGCCTCAAGGTTTACAGAATTTATCTGAGCTGTGCTGGTAAAGGCACAATAAAGGAAACTCACACCTGCTAGGTTCAGCAGAAAGAGGGAAAAAGAAGAAGCTTTATTTAGATTTCTCATACTTTATAGGGTTCTCAACCCCACAAGGGATTGGAGGACATGTCACTTCCTCCTCAATCCCACTGGAGAAAAAGGATGCTCATCAAACTTTCTCTTATCACATAAGGAATGAAAAACAGAAAAGATGGTTAAATAAACATCGGCTATTGTTTACATAAAACTGTGTGAAAATTCTCTGACTCCAAGGTTATAACAGAAGGCTTAGCAAAAAACAGGACAACACTGAGCTTGACCTGCCTGGAGCTTTATTAGGCTTCTTTAACTGTAACAGCAGTTATCTAACAATCAGATGACTAATAGTCACTTAAAGTGACTAAAAAGTCATTAATAGTGATGAAAACCTATCTGTTTTAGCTTTTTTTTTGGTTTGTACAGAAGAATATTTGTGAAAATATTACACCGATAATACTTTTATATATATAAAATATAAGTAGCTACCATAGCTGGAGCCTTTAAAGGGCTTGTTTAATTTTCCTTGGTTACCTAACTTGCCACTTAGGCTGAACTAGATGTATTTTTAGATGCTTCTCTTGTATTTAATATTAGTAAACAGATTTATTATTTAGAACATGCATATATACTCTTTCTAGGAATAAACCAGCTTACTGTCCTGCATCTTTACAGTGTTCTCCAAAATATGTTAATTTGCAGCAGAAGAAAATCTGTAAATAAAACTAAAAAAATAGAAGACAGAGACTTGAAGAAATATAATCAGCTTCCAGCTGCTTGTAGAACTAAACTATATAGAATTCAATATATATAATCACTTCAAATCTCCCCTTTTTTATTAAATTGCATTCAAAGATAGATAATTGGGGCTCTTCTCAGCATGACTCAAATGAAACATTCCTAGAAAACAAGATAGGTTTCCACTGTTTTTGTGGTTTATTGCTCAATAAAGCTTGAGGATACTTGTTTAAGTGGAAGTCAATAGATTGGAGTGATTGAGCCTATTCCTGAACAAGATAAATCTGTTGATGAAAAGCAGTGAATTTAACTTCTTTATAGACTCTGCTTCTAGACCAACACATTTGTTTGACATGTTGAAAAAGCTCAGTAGTTCGTTTCTTTCCTAACTGATGCTGTGGTACATAAATTAACATCTAATTAACTTGCAAATTATTTTCACCTAACTAAGAAACTTTATTTGGATTGAGTGTGAAAGGTCTATCGAAAGTAGGCTGAGAACTGTGCAATCCACAGGCAGCCATCCCTTTCAGGAGCATATTAAGATCCACTTAACTGTTTTTGTTAAAATCTGTGAAAGAATCCTGTAAGAAATATTTAAAAGCAGATGAATTAAATTTTAATGAACTGCTGAGAAATAATGCTAGAATTATTATGTGAAAAAGCAAGATATTGGGCCATCTAATACTTTTCTTTCTGATGCTTTTAAATAATCCTAGAGACAAAAAGGCTCTTGCTATTTTCTTATGATCATTAGGCTGTGATGTAAAAATAGTAACAGGCTAATTTTGTCAGGATTTCAAATTTTTTACTAAAAGGACTTTAGTTAGATGGCTTTTATAAAACCATAAAAAGCACTTAAATATTCAGTCCCTGATCAATGTAACTGTATGAATCGAGCTGATACGTTCACTTCTGTAAAAAAATAATTCTAAAAACTCTAAAGCACTTGGGTAATTATATATCTTGCTATTACATAACATTATTGGCATATCATGTGCTTCAGTAATGAATAATTACAACATGCCATCATACATTAAGTAATCAAAACCAGGATGGCAACAGTTTAATTTAAATATGATTGGATGCCAGAAGTGTAGCATATTTTCCTATCCATTTGAGACTTAACATCAAAAATCTAATGACCTTTGACCTTTATCTCAGGGAGGTTGGCAATGCAGACAAAATGGTAAGTTTTACTTTTAAAAGGGAGATGTTGTCTGCAATGCTTTATAGAATTTCAGGCAACTAATTTCATTAGTTACCATACCCAATTGTTTTTCGCTTTCTGTTCACCTGTTCTCCATGGAAGAGATAATTTACTGAGGCAGAAGTCAAGAGGAGAAAAGAATAAATGAAGCAAAAAAGGAATTAATTGGTATGTAGATAATGAACCAAGGCCCAGTAATGCATTTTTTAGATAAGGGCAATAAGACAAACTGTGGCTGAAAGAAGAAACTCATAATGAAAAGACTGAATAGAAATCTTACTCATTTATAAAGATGTATTTTAACCTTACAAAAAAAGAAGCTTATTTAATTCAGCTCTGTTAAATCTTAATTCAAACTCACTTTGAATGTCTTTCTGCTTTATCAGCATGCAATTTGGCATATATGTCTCAGTAATTCTCCTCAAGCTATTTTGAGATTCATATAGATCAGAAATAAAAGGCTGAAGTTTAAGGTTTTCTTTGACATATTCTCTTTCTTGAGTTTTGCTTATTGCTCACCGTGCTTGTCATCAACCATAGAGTTTTCTTTCCAGCTATCTTGATGCTAAATAAAGAAGCATAGGCATTTTTAAGTGTGATTCAGCCAACCAGTTTTAGACACCTGCATGAAGATGGAAGGAACTGTTCCTTATAGGTCTTTTTATTACTCTTACAATTGCTAATTCCTTTGTACTTAAAAATAGGCAAGTATAACTAAAATTCAGAGTATGTACTGTATAAAGGATAAATTTAATTCATTCTTATTTATTGATTTCTTTGTGTAGTTTTTTTTTAAATAATTGTATTTTATCTTGGAACGATCTTTAAATTTCAAGAAAATACTGCTAAAAAAAAAAAAGAGTAAGCTGTATGAATGGAAGGAGAAGTAAAGAGAGTGGTATATGCAGACTGGGATGGAAAAACCTGTTTAAATCTAAGAGTCTACCTAAGAGGTCATTCAAAGGAGCTTTGACTTTCAAAAGACAGTAAAATTAATTCAGAAAGGACTTTACTACCTGAATTTATATGTCCACCTCTTTATGCTCTTAATTTCTAAAGTCCTTGTTCAGTTGTTGCCCAAGCAAAGAACCTTAATTATCTACTTTTCTTGTCAAAGAATTTTATTCCCTGTTTTGAGAGACTGGGCTGCTAATGGTTAATGACTCAAACCATTTGCCTATTTGTTCAGTGCCAAGTTTGCGCACACACGAACACACACACCCGCCCCCTGAGGGAGAGGGTGAGTTTTGGGGTGTGTAATGACTAGTTTGCATAAGACAGAGGGGGTGAACCGTCACTGCCTGGAGGCTACAAGATGAGATGGTGCTTCTAACCGTGCTAATTGCCCTCCCATACATAACTTCTCAGTTATAAATACCCACCTTCTTCCTCTTGGGGAAGGTCTGATGGGGCATTCCTGGCTCAGCTGTTTTGACAGAAGGGCAACTGTCATGTCTTAGAGGGTGTCATAATCCATCAAAGTCTCCCAAAGTGCTCCCAGACTCATTCCTAAGGCCTTTCACCAGAGGATTGAAAGCTCCACCCCCATCCAGGGGAGGTACCTGAGCATTCCCATTAAGCCTCAGTGTATTTTAATTCATTGGACTTTGTGTTTTGTGGGCTTCTTCTCCCACCCCCAACAGACCACGGCTTTGACCAAGGAACATCTAAGTTGCAACAATCAAGTCTCATCTCTGTGGGTGGTGATTATGTATCTTTCTACTCTTAACCTTTCTCTCTCTCTTTCTGTTCCTTATATGTTCTCTTAAGTGTTATTTTTATACTTTCACATTGCTATATTACTACAGATAATAATAACCCCAATGGCTGTGTCTGCTTTCCATTTCAAACAAATTGTTTTAAAACAAACTCTATCTATCTATCTATCTATCTATCTATCTATCTATCTATCTATCTATCTATTTGCAAACACTGATCATTTACTGTAATCCACACCAAGTGATCTCTGAACAAGAACCTGAATTGCCCTCACCTTCTGGGGTGAGTCATAACACCAATTTCACACTTCATTGTTGCTTTTTGGCTGAGTCCATTGTTTTAAAGTTCTTTATAAATGATGGATAGAATGAGTACTTCCAGAATTTAAATCCCTTATCCAAAAGTTATCAAGTAAAATAGATCAGTGGAATCTGGAATACAACAATGTCATGAGGTGACTTTGTGCTGTTAGTATTAGTATCCCATATCACTGCTCTATGCCTAGACATGACTCCTGTGTCTTCTGTACCTTTAAATTGTGCTTGAGGGAAGAAAAAAACCTGAATTTCACAAGTTATTAACTAATCAGGAAGTTTACAGTAAAATGAAATATTTTCCCTGAACATTTATTCATATCATTTAAATTGGCTTTATAAGGGATGTAGCATGAATAGTTTCAACAAAAATATTAAAATATTTGATACTTAAAAGTTAGATTAGACAAACTTCAGCTGGATATTTTAATGTCAGCTTTAAGAGATTGCCATAGGCATCCAAGGTTTGACACTTCTGGAGCCTACATCATGGTTAAACTGCTATCATTTTCCTGTCTGTTCCTTTCTGACTGGGTTTGTACAACATACTGCCAGAGAAGGAAAAAATCAACAACAAAGGGGATCATGTTGTAGGAATGAATTTGGAAGCACTCTACAGTCAGTGAAGAAATAGAAGAATGCATTTGCCATTATTCTCTATTAGGTTGCCTTTAATGATCATCAAAGAAATAATTGAGACATTCTTTAGGTCAAATGATCAAATAATGAAAATGATGACACGTGCTTTTCCTGACAGTGCATTTAAATACGATTAGTTAATTCTAATTTATATAGCACATAGCAGTGCATGAATAACACTGCATGAACACTTGAGGATCATGAAACACTGCCTCTTCTCTTTATTCATTCACTACAATTTTTGAACATGTTTTTTCAAACATTTAGGCAAATAAGATCTTGTTTTCTGGGGTCAATACAGGTCAAAAAGGACAAAGTCTTAGGCACTCTAAAGAAATGCTTTTGCAGAGTGTTCTCAGACATTCAGTTTTTCACTTAATTGAAGGAGCCTCAGTGAACTTCACTGATGAAAATTTCACAAACATTGATGTTTGCTTTGTTACTCCTCTATCTTCTCCTAGTATGATTTAAGTCATACTTATTTGGAATTGGACTTTAAAACAGAATGTTCTTTTTTCTTTGAAGAGGAATATGTTAAATTCTAACAGTGAACATTTGCAAAAGAAGAGGATAAAACACAGTAAAATATCCATGTCATAAATCTTTTAAATACATGCTTATTCCAGTTTTTCATTTCTACATTCTGTCAAGGTCCTTGGAGTTATTATTTTTTTCCTAGGTTTAGAACAAGTGCAGACTGTACTGTTACCAGCCCTATGGAAAAGAGACATACCCATGTTTCTTAAAGGTTCTTCTTCACCTGCTTAATTTTTTCATGTGAGAAATTTTTTTTTGAATGAGGTCTGAGATAGCTTTAAGTGCTAAATATGTCTTTGTACATTTGCCTGCTTTTATAATTTGTTTTAAGTAGCATCACATGCTTTATTCACAACAAAGGCACTATTTTGCAAAGTCCTTTACTGAGAATAGAGTAGAATGGAATGGAATGGAATAGAATAGAATAGAACATTGTACCCCAGTAACTCTATAGAGACACTTGTTTTTACTACTCAGTTTATTTAATTCTACTGTGAAGTTTTATACCTATTTGTTTTTTGCCAAAGAAAATGTTGTACTTCTTTCAACACCATAAATTTACATCTTACACACATACAACATACAGGTTTATTCCATTTTTAATTTGTAATTTACATGGTTGCACTAGCTAGATTTTGATGTACTTTAATACATTATTGTTTCCACTTTTATTTCATGCTTTCTTTTGAAGGAGACATTCTGGGCATATAGTAAGCTGTTCATTACATATTAGATCTATCCCATTACTTATATTTTATCATATACTTACATAAAGACTATTAAATTAACTGAAAACACACAATGAGTTGAACTGTTTGCAGAGTCTCTATTACAATCCAGTTTAAACGCAGAAGAACAAAGAAAATTAAGTCTCTGTGTATAAACCGGAAAGAACTTAGAAGGTTCAAAATATACCCCAAAACGAGATTAAAACCAAATAAGGTTAGATGTTGGTGCCAAAAAATTCATGTATTTTATTTAATAGTAAAAGGAGCAAAGAGAAGGAAAGAGAAAAGAAAGAAAGAAAGAAATAGAGAAAGAAGTCGTGGCCACAGCTGCACCATCACACGCTGAAGACTATGGAATCCTATGGATTAATATATGCGTTTGGCAGGTGGGAATGCCCACATGCCTCCATTGCAGGGGCCAGTTTGACCCTGTCCCTGTCTGTTGCACCATCTCTGGTGCTCTGGTGCAGGGCCTGGGGACGCCTTTGAGGCCGCCTTTGATGGGCCATGTCAGCCCCTCTGCTGTGGATAAGCTTTTCCCCGGGTGAAGGGCCCCTCAGCTGGGCTCCTCTGCACAGGGGAGGATGGGCGGTCACTGCGCCTCTCACCAGAGGCTTTTCCAACACACCCAAAGCCTCTCTCCCCCCACCCTTTGGTGCCAGGGTCTGTTCGAGCCTGGCAGCTGATAGCCCTGGGGCTGTGGTCTCCACCTTGGAGGTGTTAAGCTTGTGCTTTGTGAATGTCCCCAGCTCTGAGCTGTTACTTTATCTTACCTTCATCAGCGAGCAGGTCCAGGGCCTCTCAGAGCCCCATTCAGGGTGTGGTAGTCTTCTCTACAGCTTTTGCAGTACAGTTTTAAAAGTCCTTAATGAAAAAGTTTAAGTCATAAATGATAATATTTCAGTCTCCCAATAAGAACACAAGTTTCTAGTGGGCCCAGATGAAAATAAACCAACTTAGGTCTAGATATGGTCTGTTTTAGAGAACCTGTTACTCTCAAAGCCAGCATATAGAATTCTCAGAGTCGGATGCTAAAGTCCAAAGCTGCAAAACACTATTTTTTAACCTAAATATTACATTAATTATAAAAATCCAAACAGAAATGCTGTTTTAAGGAGCAACAGTCTTCAGCCAACTATTAATTGATATATTCTTTGAAAACCTGTGTTTCTGGGAGAAAAACAGTAAGTTAGCAGAATAATCTACCATGGCTGTAAAAATCAATATTACTGCTATTATAGGTTGACATTCCTCCATGATTAGTTATGTGTCATTTTAATCAAACCTCAAGTATTAAATATGACTGGTCTGGTCTTTGCCAGCTTTAAAAGACAGATGAACTCATAAAGGAGAAAATAGCTGAAGATAGATTTGCAGAAATTTCTGGGCCTTGGAAATAGAGAGTCAGTTGGCTGCCTCAGCTGTCTGGAACACCATAACCAACTCCCAGGTAGGCCAAATCAGTGGCATTTAATGACCACAAAATATATTTCGTGTTAATGCTTCTATAAGCTATCTAGATATGATTTGTTTCACTTCTAAGTTATGGTTTACTACTTTGAGTTTTATCCTCTTTCAAGCTATCATGTAAACAAACTACAGAATTCTATTTTTAACACCCCCTTAAACAGTTCACGACATATGCAAAACAAATTCCTTTAATTTTCTTTAGAAAAATGTAACTTTTATCTCTCAAATTTCTCAGGTCAAGGAAGAGATGTAACAGGAAATGCAGTCTTTGAAGTCAGACTAGATGGATCAGAAGTGGACTGATATGCAAGGGAAAGCAAGTGAGGAAAATAAGAAGAAAATACGCTGAAACTCAAAAAAAAAAAAGAAGAGCAAGAAGAGAACTGAGAAAGTGGAACTCTAAGGAGGATTAAATGTGTCTTTATTTGAAAGAAATAAGAGGCAAGTGCTCTTTAAAGTCACTCATAATAAGTTTATAATGTATGGAACAATTTCTAAAGAGATTTGAGATTCAGTTTTAAATTGAGATCCTGTTTCAGTTGATCAGGTAAGAGTAAGATGCCTGTCACAGTTACAGAAAGAAATTGTCACCTTCCTTTAACAAAAAGATCTATATTCAGTAACAGCATTTGTCATGTCAATTTTTTAATTGATTTTCTATCCCTAAAAAGAAGCAATTATAAGCCAAATAAGAATTCTTGTACAGTTCTAATGCCATCTGCATTAGAATTCTTGTGATCAGGAAGCCTATGTAAAAATTCATGTCAATGAATTTTGCATCAACACTCAAGGCAAATTCAGAAATGAGATGTGAACAATGAAATGAGCCATACTTTCAAAAAAGATTTTGAGTCTAAAAATAGCTTATTTTAGGCTTTATTCTATATCAGATTTACTACAGCTTTTAACCGGGAACAATTTATCTAAATTTAAGAAGTTTTAAAGGACTAAATTTGCTACATAGTAAACAAATGACAATTGTGAATACAGGATCATCCATCTGCTATATGCTGGATCCTTCTAAAGTTCATGATAAACGAAAACTTATTTTGTTATGTCTAATTTTGTTATAATATTTTACTTTTTGGTTTGGTTTGGTTTTGCTGGATTTGGGATCATTTTTTATTTTGTTTGGTTTTTTTGGTTGTTGTGGTTTTTTTCTGAAAAATCTGCATTTCTAGAGAAAAATATCACACAGTAGCGAACTATATTATATTCTTTCATACCGGTTCAGACAATAGACTATGAAAACCACGATATAATTTAAATCAAACAATTAAATACCTGAAATATCCAGGAAAGATACTCTTATTTATAGTACATTTGAATAAAATATTTTTCCTTTCCCTCATACACAGAATGATAAACTCTGGTTTCCCTTAGCTTCTCCTTATAGCTGAGACACCTAAGAGATAGAGTAGACCTCTATTTAAACCATCCAGAATCTCTGGTCAATCCTTGATTTGAATTAAAAACTACAGCTGAAAGACTCTGGACATTAAAATAGTTGACATGAATTTCCTGCCTGATTTAGGCAATTACAATAATCTGGACAATACATACATGGATTCAGAAAGAGTAAATTTTTTTTTTTGATGTAGAGCACCCATTCTCCTATTATTATAAGCAAGGTGTAAGTTTTCGTTGTTAATTCATCATTCCTAAAACTATGAATAATTAAACCTGGAAACTGACTCACAAATTTAGCTCATAGGATCAAAGGACAATTAAGGCTGGAAGTGACATCTACACTTAAATGGACAATGGAAAAAAAAGTTGTGTTACAGGGGACCATTCTAGGTCATCTAGTCCAATTATCAACTCAACGTTGGCACAATATCAAAGTCAGATCCAGCTTCCAAGCTCACTAGAATAATCAACCACACCCAATCAGAATTTTAGTATTTCCAGTGATAGATATTCCAGAGTCTATATGGGAAACTTGTTTCAGTGTTTGAGTACTTTAATTACGATTTTTTTCTCCTAGTATCTAACTAGAAGTTTTGTTGGTCTTGAAACTGGAAAGAAAAAAATGAAGCAGAAAAGACCCCAGACCCCACAAGCAAACCGGAAAAAAAACCCAAAAACCCCTGCAAAGCTTGATGGAGAAAACCCCCTGCAATCCTTAAGGTTCTGCAATGTTGACTGTGAGTCACCTCACAGTAAAATTTCATCACCTGTATGCCATTTTCATAGTGTGCTCAGCATCTATGGAAATGTTTCTATGGCTTAGATTTGCAATAGTTTTAAAATTGAGTGGAATTCTGTCCAGAGATTTATAATATGGGATCAATTAGGTCAGTAATCTACATTCCCAAATATACCAGGAATAAAGTATGATCTTTCTTTGAATCAAAAGTCCTTGTGGCTACATTTGGGAGACTTGCCTGGCATACCCTGTTCAGCTAATAAATTTAGTTGTCAGTGTTTGAGATGTGTATTATACAAGTGAAAACATGATGTCCTTTTTAAATGGAAAAAACAAGGTAAACATTTCTAAAAGATTTAGTTGTTTTCTGACAGGAACATTCTCCAGATTTAGGAGAAAGAGTTCTTTAGTTATTCTGTTTATTGTGGAAAATACATAACATGTCACTGCCCCAATTAAGTGCTTGATGTGAGAGGTTATGAACTGGTTATAATTTTTTTCCACCATTAATATTTAGGTGGCCATTAAATCCATATCAGTCCCTGATGACTCACCACATACCCTAGTCAATTAGAGGGAATGTAGGGTTAGAAAAGATGCTCTAGGTCATTAAGGCCTGGAGTTGCAAGGAACCACAATTCATAGTTGTTTTTAATAACAGGATTAAGCTGTTTTGCAGCATGGTAAGAGTCATGGCTTTTCAAGCGTTTTTAAAATGTTCAGTGACTTTCTTCCGGTAGTCTAATTACAAATCTGCTCCAGTACCTCCCTACCCAGATGGTTAAAATCTTTTGCTAATTTATAGCCTTCATATACTTAATTCTATTCTATATGCATTAAGTTTTGAGCCCAAATTATCTTTCTTAGCTAGTTGTTATCTTTCTGTGCCATTTTCCATGGTACGTTTTTAGAGGTCATCTTTCTTCTCAGCATTCATTTTGGATAAACCATCCAAGCTCCTTCATTCTCCGTAAGATGAAGTCTGTTCAGACTCCTGATTGTCCAAGAATCTCTCCTCTGTTCTTTCCTCTGTTTAAATTGATCCTCTTTGAACTTTGATGTGCAGAATGGTAAACAACTCTTTAAAGTAGCTTTAATATCTCTTTGATATCTCCTTGCCTTTACTAGGCATGTTGTTCTAGTAAATTTTCCTTGATGTATCTTTGTCTTCTTAATGCTATGATTGTCTAGTGTATATATTCTCATAGAAAATTCACCCCGTATTATTATTAGTCTATAGATAGAATTTTCTTTGGGTTTTTCCTTCTCTATCATACTTCATTTTGCATTTGTGGGGGTTTGTTGGTTGGTTGGTTGATTTGGTTCGAGTGGAGTTTTTTGGCTTTGTTTTTATTTGTTTGCTTGCTTGTTTTCATTTTCAGGAAATTATTATTTTTTAAACCTTCAGTTTTTTGTTCATTACTGGTCAAGACTGCACTCTTTCAAAGAAAAATCTGTCTCAAATTATTTTAGTAGGCAGGTGATCAAATGTTCCTTAAACTCTAGCCTTGAACACAAGCTCTGTTTGAAGCCTTCTGAAGGAAAACTTATATTTTAAAATGTATTCTGTAAATTGAATTCTCTCGTTCTAGGAGAATAAAACTGCCAGAGGTTCCAATATTTTAACTGACAAGCAGAGTAATAAAGATAAATCCCAATGCTTTCTAAAAAGTATACAAAGTAACACTAATATTTCAAGTTAAAATACTTTAAATCTCAAGTAGGTAGTCTTGAATGAGAAGAAAATTTAGAAAAAAACTGTGGGAAGAATATTATCTTCCGAAGGAGTGATTTAGAAAAGAGTAATAAACAGTTCTTTTTCTAAGAAAGTATTTTCACAGCATGTTCTATAGCCCTGGCAAAGATTACTTGATATTTTGTTTAATAAGAGTAGGGAAGTCCAGTTATTTTAAAAACTTGGGATGAAAAAATCAAATAATTAATTAGTTTTTTGATCAGAGTGAAGGACACACACCTAACAGATGTCATAAGGGTGAACATAGGGGTGTCATGACTGAAATTTAAACACTAGATATACAGCATCATAGGAAATGGGGAGTTGATGTGAATGACAAATAAGAAATGATGGATGGTAATCGTCTGTGAAAGGCGATGATGACAAGCAATTTGTGTTTGATATATAAAGAGGAACTGAATTGAGTGTTCCTCAAACCTTTTGGCTGAGATTCTCACAGAGACAGATGCCTTAGGGCCTTTTCATGGATTTCACAACCAATTTATTTTAGTGCATGGCAACACTTGATATGTTGTATTCATTTCCCTTTTGTTTAACAAATTTAGAATGGTGCTGCTGCATGTGCCACCTGCATTTCTTGTGTGATATGGAAGCTATTCAAACAGTGTGTTAGACATTTTTAAGAGTCATGTTATCTGTATTGTTGAGGCTTCTTTAATTTTTGTCTCTTCATAATGCTTATTCCCTGCTGCATTGTTCCACCAACAGATATCACAAATAATATTTTTAACATATGCTACAAATAATGTTTTTGTTTTGTGAATTTTTGCGAGCTAACCCCAAATCAAGAAATTTGTAATACCTGGGTATTTTCAGCTAGATATAAGACACACTGGTTACAGTTTTCAGAGTATTTAGTGGAGTGTAACAATCAATTCCGTGCCTGTGTTTTGCTTTTAGCCTTTACAATTGGCTCTAAGAATCATAAGGGTTGATAAAAAAATCCATTCTGAATTTTCCATTATACATTTTTCAGCTTCTTAAGTTCACTTGTCTTCAAGTACCAATTTTCACTAGTCCTTGGGTTTCCGCCCTAAGTAGTTTTGACTACATTTAGTCGCTTTTAACTTTTTAAAGACATTGTTAAGAGAATCTTTTGCTCTGGAATAAAGAATGCCATTAAGGAACTATGACTTTAGAAAAATGGAAATCACAAGGTAGCATTTATTACCCGACTGCCTCAGTAATTGTCAGCATTAACATAGCATGCAGTATGAGTGTCTGGAGAAAATACAGCATCTTCATGATCATATGAGAAAGAAAAACATTTAGAATAAGAGCTTGTAAGAGGTGGAACTGTTAATATAATGAATCATGATATAATTGCTAAAAGATCTAGTCTTCTGTACTTTGCTACGTCCAATAAAAAATAAAAGACCTTGGAGACAAAATATGTTTGACTTTGATATTTTATTCCTTTAAGGAATAAAAAAATTACAAACTCCCTGGCTTTTGCAGCTAGAAATGTGTTGTTTCTGACAAAATAATTGTGATGTCATAAGGGGTTTTTTGTTTCAGATACATTCAGCTGCACCAAATTTTCCATTTCAGAAATTAATGAAATGTATCAAGAGTTAGGGATATTGTAAATACAGATTTCTATTTGTTCCAGATAGTCATGCATCTAAGTGAAAAATCTTGGTCTGCCTGAATTTCGTGAACATGAACTGTGATATAACATGGATATTTAATATGAAATAGTACTGAGAATTTATTGTAATTCCTGAGATTATTGGTGAACTGAGTTCATACAGAATGTGTATGAAAGATAACAGTCTGCAACTCGGTATTCATTAGAATGATGGGGAATTCTTTTTACAACAAGTACATGCACAATAGTAAGATTGCTAAAATCTTTGAAAGAAAATGACAGCATTCTCTGGCATTGTGTGTGAGTAAATATATCTTGTATTTCTTGCCAATGATGCATTTTTCTTTTTAATCTTCATGTTAGGATATGTCTAAGGCTTTGTTCTTGTCCATCTCTTGCCCTCATCTTTCTTCCTTTAAGAAGTTTTACTGAAAATTTGGGCATTGATCATCCTATATGCAGATGTCATCCTCCTTCAAATGATAAATCACAGGTTTCTCTGTCTTTTGGTTTGTGTTAACACCTATGCACACAATTAGCTAGCTGAAATGTCATCATTAACCTCTCTATGTACTTACTAAATATTTTTTAAGAAATGTAGAGCCTGATTGCCATTTTACTTGAATAACTCTATGACTCTTTTACAGCCCATTCTATTTTTCAATAAATATTAATTCATTCATTGTAATATATTTAGTTAAAAGATGTTTAGACTGTGTTTTTCTTGCAATTGAGGGTGTTTATATGATTAATTTTGAAAAACCTTGTAACTATTTTTCTCAACAATACACCTGTTAGGATTAATGTTTATATTCAAACATCTAAAGTTAGGTGTCAGTGACAGAGGTATCTAACCTCTGTGGCAGCTTACATCCTAATTTTTGATCCTGTTTTAATCAAAGGACATCAGGTAAGTATTGTCTGGGGAACTAGACTACTGACTACTACACTGCTGTGCAAAAATACATTCTGCTTTAAAATGAAATGAAAATAGTTGTTGACTAAAACAACTGTGTTGACTAAAAGGCTGCAGTCAGCTTACCTGCAAAGGGTCTACTTCTGTTTTAGATGACCAAGTGCCAGTGAAGGGCACTAAAAGGTGAGACAAATTTCCTGCAGGAGACTTCTGATTTCTGGAATAAAGATCGCATGTCCAAAAAATGCTTTAGAACACCATAAATGCTAATAAAGGTTTGTGAGACAGTGAATAAATTGAGCTCTGGACCACTGCTGCTTCTGTTGGATACGTGTGTGTGCATGTGTGTGTGTGTGCATATGACAGAGAACGGCAGAAAGAATATCTCTGTAATTAAATGCATTATCTAGGCTTAAAAAGACAATGTTTGGGTTAACAATCAAGACTTTATTTTTTTCTTCATCTTTTAAACCTTGTTCTTTTTCTGGTGTTATTACTGCCATCAAATTTACTTCAGAATGTGTAAAATTATTGTTTTTCTCACTGTGTTTCAAAGCAACATTATGTGCTTTTATCTTCTTTGATAATATCATTCCTGTAAATATGTTTCTCTGCATATACATTATGTGATTTTTCTTTGAGAAGGAGGACTAGACATATGTCTCAGTATAAATGCAGAATAAATTTAATTTCCGTATCCATTATACATTTGCATTGGTCATATAATTTCAGAGTAAAAAAGACTGTCTATAAAATGTCTCTAATCATCTCCGAATAGAAGTACACAATTATATGAGATTTAACTGCGGAACAAAAATTCAGACATTTCAAATAAAGTGTAACTATTATTTCAGAAGATATTATTTTGTTGAAAACTATAGGTCAGATTTAGATAAAGAAATTATATTGGGGTGGTGTTTTTTTGTTAGAAAAAATGTGCATTTAAAATAAATAGGCATTTAAAATAAATTTTCAATAAAATAAATCCTTTCATAAAGCAGAATGCAGTTTTGCAACTTCTTTCAAGGACAGAAGGAGTCAAGTAAAAATTCGTTTTGTTAGGAATTTAGTTAAACCTACTGTTGTGCAACATAAAAAGAAATCAAAACAGATTTAGACTGGGGCATTGTTGTTTTTCTTTTTTTATGCTTTCATTTGCCAGAGTAGATGAATTCAAATCCACGGTACAGTACAAATCTTTTGATAATAGGTTTTGATAATTTTATTTCTGATAGTAGCTTGCCTGATCTACTTCTAAGGCAAGGTGACCTTCGTAGTGGATGAAGGAAAAGCTGTGAATCTAGATTTCTGTCTAGCACATATAGCTGTCTATCTAGACTTCAGTGAAGCATTTTACACCATCTCTTACAGCATGGTCCAGGAGAAACCGGCTGCTCATAGCTTGGGCTGGTGTACTCTTCACTGGGTAAAAAATTGTGTGGATGGCCAGGTCCAGAGAATGGTGGTGAATGGAACTGAATCCAGTTGGTGTCTTGTCACCAGTGGTGTTCCCCAGGCCTCAGTACTGGGGCCAGTCCTGTTTAACATCTTTATCGGTGATTTGCATGAGGGGATTGAGTGCAGCCTCCGTCAGTTCACAGGTTACACCAAGTTAGTTGGGAGTGTTGATCTGTAGGAGAGTAGGAAGGCTCTGCAGAGGGATCTGGACAGGGCTGAGGCCAGCTGCGTAAGGTTCAGTAGAGTCTAGTTCTGGATCCTGCACTTGGGCCACAACAACACCATTCAACGCTACAAGCTTGGGACAAAGTGGTTTGAGAGTTGCTCAGCAGAAAGGGACTTGGGGGTGCTGGTTGACAGCCAGCTGAACGTGAGCCAGTGTGTGCCCAGGTGACAGAGAAGGCCAATGGCTCCCTGGCCTGTATCAGCAACAGTGTGGCCAGGAGAACCAGGGAAGTGATTGCTGCCCTGTACTCGGCACTGGTACATTCGAGGCCACACCTCGAATGCTGTGTTCAGTTTTGGGCCACTCACTTCAGAAAGGATATTGGGGTGCTGGAGTGTGTCCAAAAAGGGCAACAAAGCTGTTAAAGGGTCTAAAAAACATGTCCTATGAGGAGCAGCTGAGGAAAATGGGTTTGTTTAGTCTGGACATGAAGAGGCTCAGTGGGAGCTCATTACTCTCTACAACTACCTGAAAAGAGGTTGTAGTGAGGTGAGGGTCATTCTCTTCTGAATGTCTTAAGCAAAAGGACAAGAGGAAATGGCCCTAAGTTGTTCCAGGGGAGGTTCAGATTAGATACTAGAAAAATTTTTCACAGAAAGAGTTTTTAGACATTGGAATATGTTGCCTGGTGAGGCGGTGGAGTCACCGTCTGTGGAAGTATTCAATAAACATCTGGATGTGGCTGGGGATATGGTTTAGGGACGGTTATGGTGTTGCTGGGTTGATGATATTGATGGTCTCTTCGTGATTCTGTGTGATCCTATGACATTTGTTTTTTGTGTTCATTCATTTCTGTCTGTTTGCTTCTGTCTTTATTTCTCTTTTTGTTACATTACATGGGTTATATGAAGGAAGTCATAGAACTTTTATGACAGGACCACCTTGGCTGTGAGGCTCAGCCATGCCCTGAGGTGGGTCTATTGGAGCCAAATGGAACCGGCTGTCCCTGGCACCAGCTAGCTCCAGTCACTCCTCACAGAGGCTGCCCCTGCAGTCCTACACAGACAAATCCCATCTGTGTAAACACAAATTTAAATAAAAATGTGCATAAACAATACTTGTTGATTTGCTTGACAAAGGACAAGGAATACAGCTCCAGATCTTGCTCCATTTTCAGGGGTATAAAAAATTCAAGTATCCCATATGTATAGTGGAACCCACTGTAATAGTGAATTTTGTTCTGGTTCCTACAATGTTGAATCAAGTAAATGTGTAGTGCAATCCTAATAATCAACACTGCATCCAGTGTGAAGCAGTAAGAAGTGCAAGGCTACTGTTTTGTCATGGCTCTATAATTCTTCAAGGACATAACATTGAGGGAACATTCATTAAATTTTGCATTAAATTCTCTCTTTCCTCTTACTTCTTTTTGCATCTGTTAGATTATAACTGCAAGACTTGAAGGCCACTAGTGATGCATTTCGCACTATCGTAAGCCAATTTTGAGTTGGGCAGACTTCCAGGGAAGTTTCCTGAGGTCATTATCAGATGTTTTACATATCACTGTAATAAGAACTGAGTAAGACATACCGGTTTTTGTCAAAGGTCTCCCTGCTGCTCCTGCCCAAATGGCACAGAATAGCTTACAGCCCCACACCTGAGAGGTATGTCTAAAAGACGTAATACTGACCCTCATTTTCCCCAGGGCTCCATGTGAGATGCCTCAAATAGGTACATTGTTTTATTCAAAACCAAAAATTCAGAAATATTTTGAGGGGTGTACTGAAGTATTTTTTTTAAGTGTGAGAACAATGTTATGTTTTTTATTCTCCAGTGCATTGCCTGAGGGCTTGTTGCAGTTTTTGAGACTGCAAGGGCTACTGAGACAGCAGTGAAGGATTATATAGAATGTAAAGAGACAAAACTGTTACACTTCCGTCTGTGTCTGAGGTCTTGGCAACTAGATTCTCTTGAAGGGAGCTGTGTAGAAATGGCTGAAAATAGTTAAGGGAAAGAGCTAACAGTCAAGGATAAGGGATTATCTGGGATCCTATACTCAAAATCACTGCAGTTTTATATAAAATGTAGATGTAATCAGGTATTTCTGTCTGTAATATTTTGTGATCAAACAGCTTTTGAATTTTGACATTAAGATATGATACTAAGGAAAAAATTAAGTTTTAAAGACTAAGAAATCTCCAGTTATTAGTATATAAAATATCAACAGCACTCTGTAAGGATGTAGTGTTTGAAGTTAGAATTACTGTAAAGAGTGAATAGAGAGCTTGGTAGCTTTATTTATTTGTCTAAGGGAGGCTCCAAGGACTGGCTCCCCCATGAGCACTGTATCAATAAGAGCATGAACACAGACAGAACAAGCAATTCGCCTTCTCAGGACTGTCAGGAGCCTTTCTCAGAGATACACGTGACATGAAATACAAGAATTCCCTACTTAAACACCAACCTAATATTTACAGACTTCAAAATTTCAGCTTGGGTTTTAAGGCATGCAGTAGAATTTTAAATCTTATTGTAGCTTTCATAGCTATTTAACCTGTCAGTGTAATAGTCTTCCTTAGCCATGCTGGATACCACTCTCTGTGAGTGCTGTTAGCAGGTTCTATGGATTTTCTCAGGAGTAAGGCAAATGGCATCATTAACTTCACACCAATGCCCAGTGCTCCCAGAGAGTAAAACTGGGGAACATACATCTTCTATAAAGACATTCTTATATAGGTATAAAATATTGTTTACCATAATTCCCTAATTGGTGAACTATAAAAAATGTTCTTGAAATCTTTTTTCTGTTCTGATAGCACAGAATTCTACTATAAATCTACTAGGCACTTTACACTGACTGGCAAAAGAGACACTACGCAGTCCCTATGCAGATTTAACTTTAAAAATTGGAGAAGAATGTAACTGAGCTAGGAAAGAAAAAGCAGAATATTTGTGTCAATGTTTTCATTTTGAGACCTGGTAACCTGAAACAATTTTTTTTTACTTGGAAAGAGGAAGAAAAAAAAGACGGCTTTATATGAAACTAGAGTGTAGGGAAATTAAATATTTTATTTATTTTGTAGTTGAAAAAATTGTCTCTTTTCCAGAAAACAATCATTATTTACATTAGAAATATTTTCTAAGTCTGCTAGGTAAAGAACTAGTCCTCAGAAAGAAGTAGTAACTGTATTAATTAATTGAGGTTATAAAGCCTTCCAAATGTAGTTCTTTTCTGTAGATGCTGAAGTTTCCCACTGGTTTTGAAAAAAATGAGACATGGTAACAGGACATTCTCACTGACTTCTAGAAGTCAGAAGGAGACATCAGTCTATTTTTAGATTATATTACTAGAGGTTTTTAGAATAGCTCTAGTCCAGTGAATGATCCATCATGCCTGTCTCATTTATTGTTGCATGAGGTCAATTGTCCTCTGCAGTGCTTATTTCTGTTGACAACTCTATTAGATTAAAGAGGTTGCCTATTTTTTCAGTGCTTAAAATCTGATGAATCACAGAATATCCTGAGTTGGATGGGACCCACAAGATCATCGTGTCCAATGAGACAAGCCCAATATTTTTTACGCGTGCAGTAAAAAAAGTGTTTGACTATGGAGTTTAATGGGGAGGATTCTATTGCTAACTGTAGGTATCTAATGCCGGTTTAGATATTGTGGAGTATGGATATCAGCTGTTGGGGTTTTTTTAGAGGAGGGTTGTTTGTATGATAGCAGTTGGTTTCTTTTGTTTGTATTTTTGTTTGGGTTTTTCCCATGAAAATCCAGGTCTTTAGAAATTCTGGTAGTATACCTGCCAAATTCACCCAGAGGTACTCTACAGCCTAAGATTTATTAAAAGCTTTGTATTTCACAGTGAAATCACATCATTTGTTTAAATGGCCTTAGTATAATTTCCTAGAGGATAGACTTCAGGGCTAATTAAGGTATTAGGATATCTTAAATATCTTAATGCAGGCATATATGACATGACATGAAGATTTCCATTAATCATGATGAGGATTTGAAAGCCTAGTTCATATTCATGTACCTATTCTTACACCTTTATTTGGGTTCTGAATCCCCCCAAAAAATTAACAAACAAACAAAAAACACCCAAAAGAAAGCCAACATACTCAAGTCATTAGGAAACAAGAAACCTGCTTAAATTTTATGATATATGTTTGAATTATTTTCTATTAACAGAGATAAAATTACTCATTTCCTTTGTTACATCTTTTTTTGAGTACAATTACAGCGCCTAAACAAAATATTATCAGATGATAACTGCAGAAGGAGCACCAGAGTCTCCTGAAATCAATGTAATTTCTCTCTGATAATGTAACTAACTTTCTCAAGAGAGTATTGCAATTTGTTAACACACTGATTTATTTTCCTTAAGGGAAAGCTCCAGTTTTCATTTCAGGTAATTTGTCACCTAGCCACTACAAGAATAACATCTATAAATTTTCTCAGAGACCTTCTCAGTCTAAGCGCAGAAAAGTCGTTTAGCAATCATAACTTATACTCAGAGGAGGTGCTATGTCAAAAACATGCCACAGGTACTTCTCTAACATACCCTGCTAACAACTCTTCTTAATGGTTGTACAGCATGTGAGCAAAACTGCTCCTGCATACCAAATGTTCGTAACAACGTAATGCTGCTGAATGTCACTCGCAATGCTCTCTCATTTCTATTTTATTTTATTTTTTTCCAGAAATCCAAAAGCTCCAATTGCCTTACCTCATTTCACAGCAGAAATAAAGGAATGAATGAGAAATTCTATCTATGGAAATCTCACTTTTATGCAGTTTGTGTTAATAGGTGCTAAAACAGAACTCATCTTCTTAATATTGATGTTTGTATCTTTCTTCATAAATTATTATCCTTTCAAAATAAAGGTAAACTCCCTGAAACCATTATACCGAGTCATTTATTTCTTTGTTAATTTGCACTCCAAGCTAGCTTTTATTTTGGTGTCTTGCTGCTTTAAAGAAGTAGACAGATGACTATTCTAATAAGAATGTAAACCAGTGAAAGCTAAATTAATAAAAATGAAAGATGTATTCTTTTTAGCACTTATTGTTTCCTGATAAAATTAACAAAATGGCAAGTGTGGTGGTTCCAATTCTTTTAGGATTTTATTTGAAAGCAAGTGAATTTGTGGGAAAGAACTGAAGAAAAGTGTTTCTGCTTGTGGTGGGTTGACCCTGGCCAGCAGTCAAACACGCATTCAGGCACTCCCTCTCTCCTTCCCTGACACACTCCAAAAATCTATGGGGAAAAATAGGAAGGAAAAAAAAAAAGGAGAAAACTCATGGACTGAGATAAAGATAGTTCAATGCAGCATGAAAAGGCAAGCCAGCAAAGCAAAAGAAATCACTCATTACCTCTCATAAACAATGGCCAGCCTTTATCCAAAAAATTTTCCAATTTGTAAGACACCTTCTTTTCCCTGCTTCTTCTTTCTTTACGTTTATTGATGAGGGTGATGTTGTGTGGTGTGAAGTATCTGTTTGGTCAGTTTGGGTCTTTTGTACCTGCTGTGTCCTCTCCCAGCCTTTTGCTCACCCCTATTCTCAGGACACACAGACTGAATGAAAAAGGACACTAAGTAACTCTTCATGATTCCAAAGTTGAGTCACAGTGAAGGGACTAAATACTTTTAGCTCCTGAAAGCTGGAAAAAGCCATAGCCACAATCTATAAATGGTCAAGAAGTTGGTGTCTGCCACACACTGTACAAATGTAAAAAACTTGTGGACAAGTGTGCAGGGATGTAAAATGTCCCCATGTCTGCAAGCTGGACTAATCACCTGAATCAACATGTCTTGGTGTTATGTGGGTATATAAGAGACTGCGTGTGAGTGTTCTGAAATAATCTTCTTCTTACATTATGCTTTGCTGGACTGCTGCAAAATAATATTCTACCCAAAGACTGAAATTGTTTTAGCCAAAATTATGGTGCTCAGTGGCAATTGCTGCACTTCCAAATTGTGTGCATAGAATTAAACAGGATCAGAGATCTTCTGTTACAAAGGTTTTCCAAAGTGGATGTCCCTTTTATGAAACTGATAACCTGTGTAGGTCATTTGATTTAAAAAAAAATAGAAGATATACCATTCTATATTGTGAGATTAACAAGTAATTAAAATATTTATCATAATTCCCCATATTCTCCTGTGAGTGCCAAAGTGACACTTCTCCATTGTCTCCACCTCCACAGCAAGTATCAGTTTGATGCTTCTCCCTCTGGCAGAAGGTGAAACTGCGTTAACAAATTTCCTGTTCAAGAAACTGAACAGCTATTTCACATGGGATTTTTTTTCTTCTTTCAAAATATTCATCCTATTTTCAATAACAACATTTTTAGGAAGTAATCATTTTAACTTTTATTTTAGTCTAGTTGTGATGCTATCAGCAGCACTGAAGGCAAATGGTTTTAAAGTCAGATATGTCTTCAACTGCTTGAAGAAATACAACCATAACTGTAACCAGGACAGTTTCTTCCTGTTCAGTTGCTAGAGTATTCAGGAAAAAACTAGTCATCCACATCTTAGTGGGAGACAATGTATTCACATTCTGAAAGTCTACATGGAGTGTCAGGTCTATCTAATCAAAGCTGGAAAAGGAACCCTGAAGTAATAAAATTTTAGTTGATACAAACTCTCTATATCTTAGTAGATGTAGATAAAATAGATATAAATTATGGGTATAGTGGTAACAACACTCAAAACTCCCGCAAAGTTAATACTGCAAACTGAACTTTCATATTGAAAAAGAAAAATGCAACAGAGCTTTTAATTTATCCAAGATAACCCCTCACATATATGGTAAGCTTTTTGCTTGGAGTTCAATTGTATTATATCAGAGAGGTAGAGTTCACTCTAGTTTATGAAATATGATGAAAATATTTCCACAGAAACAGATAGTCCTGCTGTCTCTATTTCTAGTGCTTGTCTTTCCCTGTCCTATATCAACCTAGAAACTAGAACTGAAGGCAAATTCACCTGGCCATTCAGGACAGTAATGTGATTAGTTGCCCCTAAAAAGAGTTCCTAAGCAATTTCAGCTTTCATGGCAGCTATAGAATGGTACAACAAAATAACTTCGGAGAAAGTTTGCCTGTAGGATAGAGAGTCTTTGCTCACATTTTATCTCAGGAGCATTACCCTCTTTATATTTAAAATATTGTTATGAATAAAGCAGAGAATACCGCTTCTATAAATGAAATCAAGATTTGTTGCTACCTTAATAAAATATTAGCAACCTAAGCAACCTATAATTTATTAAAACTTATTAGTGTTCCAGTTAAACTATACTGCTCTAACTTAATTAATATGGAAAAGTCACTATCACATGTTAAAAATTCATCCACAAGAAAATGTACTAGTGTCTTCATCTTTACTTCAATCTTATTGTCACCCTTTCAGTGTCCTTTGATAAGACTGATGTTGTCTTCCTTGAGCAGAGAGGTGATGATTTCTGTGTTACCAAGAGTCCCGAGTCTACACAAGAAGTTTGACGCTGGAGAGGAGGATGGCTTCATCCTCATTCTTATAGTCTGACCAGGGCTATTTTCACAAGTTTTCTCACTCCTTAGCCTTCCTGACAGTCACTGGTATCCAGGTAAAGTTCAGAGGTTGTCCAAAAGCATCGCCCAGCCTCAACAGACATTGAGGCTATCAGTTGCTGCAGTACGACCATTTTCCTTGGCCGGGCCTTTATTCTGTGTAGCATTCCTTGAATTGAAGGTGAAGCAGGATGGGAAACAGCTATTCCAGTGGTAGACAATTGTTACAGCAAGGTAAAATACACCTTGTCCAAAGTGAGCTTTGACTAGTCCTGAGACCCTGCATAGTAAAATCAATATGAAGCCTATCTTCTTGCAATAAAAAATAAATAGATAAGTAACATTTCACAAGTTATAAGCCCATGCACAGTAGTTTACATAATTCTTCACTCCTGGACTCAAATCTGGAATGAGAACAGCAGCTTTCTTGGTGAAGAAGCCCAATTTGGAACAGAGAACAGCTTGACTCAGAACCTCTGATGTGCTGACAAGAAGTATGCTAATCAATCTGAACTGCTTGGTTTAGTGACAACTCGTCCTTGACTACAAGAACAATATATACATTTTGTCTATGACGTGAAAAACATCTCAAAAGCTGCAATCTCAAAATATTTAAACTGATATTTACAGAAGAAGGAAAAGATTTATTTTTAATGCATAAACAGTCCCTTATTAAATGTCAAGTCCTTTTCTTCACAACACATGGAAACTAAAGTAATTGTAGCATTAGAATATCAGAATAAAGAGAGAGGAAAAAAAAAGGAAACCCATTCAATTTACCTTTATTCAGAAAAATCTAAATAATTTGGTAGAAAATTAAATAATATTAGTGACAGTAAGATAGAATAATAGTTAAATTTTACCAAATTCATGACTTAAACAACTGAGAAGAAAATCTGAAACTAAGAAACTCATATCAAGATTATTAAGAGTCAGAAAAATATATAATTTTTCCAGGTGTTAAAAATAATGCTACAAAACTTCATACTTTCTTCATGACAGTATATCAAGCTTCCTTGATGTTTTTATGGGCTGAGATTCCTAATATCCTTGTTTGGTAATCACTGTCACTTACAGTAGCAGATGTTTGATTTGAGGAGGCAATTCGTTAAATTCTGAGTAGCAAATTACAGTCATACCGTACAGCTTGTTAAATGATTAGTATAATCATATACTTATTCTTAGATGTTTCACTTTTGGAAGAGGTGAAATGTTTTGCAAATCTATTTTTTAACATGGACGAATAAAGCTGTAATATAATGTAATCAACAGATCAAACTTATTTTCAAGTTATTCATTATCAATTAATTTCCCAGTCAACATGATCATGCAAACACTTTAGAACTTTACAGTGAAATACTTCAGGAACGTATATTTATTGCAGGAATGTTGTTAAAAGTCCCAGGTATTTCTGGAGACAGGCTTTATGAAACATACGAGTAACTAAAAATAACTGAATAACAGTTTTCTTTAACTGAATAACTGAAGATAAAAAATGCATATGTAAAAGTATGAAATATATCTACCCAAATATATATATTTTTTGCAGGTGGTAAAAGAAAAGAGGGCTACGATGTACCTATACATCAGTTTTGTAGACACCAATTAATCATCTAGAAAGTTTCTTATAGGGACATTCATGTAGTTCTAGCAGCTAATTCCTAAAACTGTAGAGTGTATATTTCTCATCCAAAAATGGTATTTCTTTGTGTCTCGAACCTGTAGGATTTCAGCCTTTGTTGGAATGCTAGTGACATAGGAAAAAAACGTTTGAGATCATTAGAGATCATTTGAATTTCCGGGCAATACCAGTTGTGCTAATTGCATTGTTTTTAAAAAGCACAGAGAAAAAGAAATGCTAATGCACTGAAAGAAGCACTGCTAATCTTCACTCAGTGAAATAAACAAATATGACAGAATTATTGCCTTTGTCTTGGAATACCACTTCCTTTTAAAGTCATAACTTCGTGTAGCTATGCATTTCCTTTGCATGTATGCATGTATTAGACGGAGAAGCATAGGAAGAAATAAGATTGTGAGAACAGATTTCTTAATAGTAGTATCTTATTAAGCTGATTTTAAAAACATAAAAATAATTAAGATTTTATACTTGATTTTTCATCTGGTTCATGTCCCCATGGTGTGTACAATCAATTACCCTGAACATGAGAGTAACTTATCTCATTTACCTATTAAAATGATTGTACTCTACCTAAAACGTGACTTACAAGTAAAAAACTTATTTCTAATTTTATTTAAATAAGAAAAAAACCCTAACACCCCTCCCCCCACATATAATTCAACCCACATATCTGACTTTCAGAGAAGCAAAATTAAAATCTGAAGATAATTATGAAGCAGAGAGATAAATTCATCTACAAATTAAATTATCAGTTAGTCTTGTCAAGAAAATCAAAACAGCATTGAAAATAGAACATGCTGCATATTGCAAAGAAATGAGAACAAATATTACAAAAAATGTATTAATAACAAGAAAAATAAAACAATTTAATTGTATACATTTCATTCTATAAATAAAAAAAATTAATTAAGAAATAAATTGTACAGCTGTTGAGACAAATGCTTGCTGTGAGCTAATCAAGTTTCAAGCCCTGCACTTCTAAGAATTTCACCAGAAAATTCAGAAACAGGAGACTCTGTGAGCATTCTGTATATCATAATCTTAAAAAACTCTTCTCTTCGTAACCTGTTCTGGAGGTCTACAGAGAACTTGTGCACCTACACCATAGGAAAGATTCTACAAAACAGCATTTAATTACTAGACATAGGATCAATTTTAAGCAAACAAAAAAGTTTGTTTCATCTTAAACTTACACTTCTCATAAGTGGGTAAAGCATTCTCAGCTTTCACAGAGAAGTAAAGAAAATCTTTCATGATCAAAGGCTTAATCTCACCTCATCAGCTGGAGTAATGAATACAAGCTGTCAAGAACAGGAAAAAATCTTCCTAAAATCCTTTTCATCACCCGTTTTGCAAAAGTCCAGATATGCTCAAACTATTTTCTGCTATTTTGTTTTGCTATTATGCATTACATAAGCAAAAAAACAGAAAAAACTTTTCTATGTATGTATTGAAATTTCCTTTTTGAATAATGGCAGAGTACATCTTGAGAGAATCCACAAATCCTGGCTTGATTTTTCCCAAAAGAGAAACATCCAGTTAAAGAGATTTTTTCTTTTGCCACCACATCGTGGGATATCATGATTGCTAGACTCATGTGGGCTATTTATTTTTCATATTATTATATTGTGCAACACAATTAACTCATTAAAATGTTTAGATTGAAACTAAATTAGTAGACCTGTTCTGTTCAGTTTAATTTTTATGTTAGTGGTATTCTTGTGCTACTGTTCTTGCAGGAGCTAATTTGTCTAAACTGTTTGAGCTTTGTGGTTTTTTGTTGGTTTTTTATTAATTTCTGTTTTTCTTTTTCTAATATTTAAACCTCACCTGCTTCACTTCCTTCCATTATGATTTTTTTTCCCAAATGTCATATAGCACGAAATTCATAATGGATACTTTTACAAATAGTTTATTCTTTTAAACATTTCATTTTGCTTAGGAGAATGTTGAAAACCTTTTTGAAACACAAATAAGTAAATGAACATAATAAGTATAATTATACAAAAAGCTCTTAAATCAGTAGCAGACATGCCTTATCTCTTAAAAATTTTGCTGACCTACAGTTTCTAATTAAAAGTACTTAAAATGGCCCAGAATAACTCAACATTTTCTGTCATATTTGGACATTCACAGACATATTGTGCATCACAAACAAATGTATCTAAAGGATGATTGCACCATTAGCTTGCAGAGATCATCTGTATACAAACACCTGCCTTTCTCTAAAGGTCTTCCATGCATTATAGTCTGTGACTTCACATGTGAATGTCAGTGAAGGGAGGTGGATGTATATCAAGCTATGAATTAAGAATGCATTTTATATGACTACCAATCCAGAAATATTTAACACATACATATTTTAAGAAATGTACTTCTAAACAAAAAGATGCACTTCAAATCTCAAAGGTTTGTAGTTCTAAAGACATTCATTAGTAAAGCAGAGCTGTCATGAGAAGAGTACTAGCGAATTAAGCAATAAATGTAAATTATCAGAATTTTCCTCCTTGCCTAACACAATATTGTTTCTTTCGTGATTACATGTTAATGAACCTTTCTTGGTATTATTATCTGTTCACTTCGCTACTATTACTCCTACTTCATCTCTTCACCTTTTCCTATCTTCTGTGTCATATTTTTCCAATTCTGTATTCTCAATCTTTCTTTCTCTCAGTTTTCTTATTTTGCTTCTTATTTCTTTTTTTATTTTTTTTTTTAACTCATACAGCATAGGCCAAGCAAAAAGAGCAGGATGACATCTGGGTACATGTCAAGTACTCTATTTAGTGATAGTAAGAGAAAGAATAATATATATGTTTCTAAACATACTGTATATCCCCAAATTATTTCTTTTGCACAAAGAGGTCTGTTTTCAATGTCTTTCACTGAAGAGTAGAACCATAGAAACTTAAAATCTATGTAGGTTCAGTATGATTGCACTAATTAATGGGGAAAAAAATCATAAAGAGTGAATGAGCACAAATTTGCTGTAACTAGACCAATTAAGAAAAAAAAAACCAAAAAAAACCCTCTACCAGTATAGGAAGGCAGTAGAATTTAGGAGGGTATACTTTGGGAGAATATTTTGTCCTCCTTTTTAATTTCCTTCACTTCATTTGTACTACCAGTTGCCCTTCACAAGAGGTTGTCAGCCAACACAGATGCAGACCAGTCATTTGTGCGTTCTTAAGTGGTCAGAAAGGTCATGAAACCATTACGAGTATTTCAAGCCATTTTTGACAGAAACATCTTTTTCAGAGTTGATTGGTCACATTATTATGCTGTTTTGGAACTGTCTTCCTTTGGTCTTAATGTAGGACCCCTCCAGTTACAGGGGAGATGAAAGAGATTTAGAAATGGCAGGCTGTTTTCATGCTCCATGTATTCCTTACAGTTTTTCAAAATTATTACCAGTGACTTTGATCACCTTAAAACTTACCAGATATAATATTAATAATGCTAGTCTCTTTTGGTATTAAAATTGCATGTTTTTAATACATTAAAAATTTTAATTTTGTGTATGCATTAAATGTTTTTGATGCATTAAAAATTTCCATGTTCAGAATACCGAAAATCTCAGTTTATTGCAGGAAGGAAATTTTGTGGTTATAGGCCTCTCTTCAGTTCCAAGAAATTAGACTCAGAGATTTTGTACTGATTAAAATATGCTAAGAAAATTGGTAGATTATTGCAATAAAATGAAAATAATTTTATAACACAGTTATATAGATAAATTCTTTATATGCTTATAGACGGTTGTGGGGAGAGTTAAGGTGCTTTTCCAGCCAAATCCCCCAGAGATATGTTACTCTGAAGACACCCTCGCTCACCAGTCGCATGAAAGTTCCCCATAACAATTTTAGCAGTGATCATTAAAGATAAATTCTGGCCCTAGCTACTTTGATAAGGAAGATAAGGAGGATAGCAGAGGGATGGATCCGGTAACATTCATCGTTTCCATAGTTCAGTTGCATAACTAATTTCCCTCAAAGAAAATTAGTATTCTACTAACAATAAATATTCAGGTATTTGTCTATTCAAAAAAAATCCCAGACATCAGATCTTGAAAGCAGGGAGAAATTCTCAGAACATCTGGTATGGGACATCATACCACAGAGCCAACTACAACCCAAACAGATGCAGTGGGCTATGGCCAAACATGGCAATACAGAGAGAACCTGAGAAACGAGCCTTGGCAGGGGTGATGAATCAACGGATGACTGGAGAACAGTATCTGCAAATGCTGGAGAGGTGTAGCAGGTTATCAATCTATTTGGTTGGAAGCCTTTGCTGATAACTGGCTTTGAAGCCCACGCAATTATAGAGACCCAGGGAACACTGTCAGGCTGCTGTACAACATACGTAGAATCAGTGAGGCCAGAGGTGTCAGACGCCTTCCCAGAGCTTTTCATGGACACATGGAGAGCTGTGTCTCCTCAGGCTGTGCTATTCCCATTCATGTGTGTGGTGACTGGGACAGGTCTCAGCTAACTGTATTTGTGCCTGTGAGTGTGTGTGTATGCTCGTGGTTGTAAAACTTTCCCAGCTTCTCTCTTGCTTGGTCCACTTCATAAATTGACTTTAGAAGTACCACATTATTTGGTGTTCCTTCTTCTCCCACGACAGCATAACCTATCACTCCCATTCCTAGTGCCCTGCCTTCAGCTTCTGGGAGTTGCTGTGTGCTACTGCAATAAATAGGACAGCACTTCAGTTAATTTAAGATGGAACTAGAACTCCTAATGAAATGTTGTCCTATTATCGATTTCATTTAGGTTTAGAGACAGTTTTATACCTGCCATATAAATGAGTTATACAAATTCCTGTGTTTCTCTGGATAGTTTGAAGCATGGTGTATCTTCCATTTCTTCAATACCATTCCAGTCAAGTTAGGAATGCAGCCTCCCTTTGTGTAGGCATTGTTTTGCTTTGACAGTCAGAGAAGACTAAGAATTAATAGATATCTCCCACAGATGACCTCTATTTTTAATAACAAATGTAAATGGAGCAGGGTATTGGACTTGTTCATCCTCAGGTCACTATAGTTAAGTTCTCAAATATTTGTGATTAAGATGAAAATAGGTTTACATGTGGTAGGATCAACAGGACACTTTCAGTTGGATACTCTGATCAGATGTATGAATTACGCCATGAGATTTCCCTTGATTAATACCAGTTTCACGCCCAGTAACCGAAAATGAACTATTTTCATGTCAATCACTGGAATTATTGGCAATTTAAGAAGATATTTGACAACGAGAAAGGAAAATGTCATGATCTATTTCAAGAAGGAGAAGAAGGAGGATTTTGAAAACTACAGGTTGGTCAGTTAATTTTAAATTAACAAATTATTTTGGAAAATATATTCAGACATTTCAAGGACAAAAAGGTGTTCAGAAGTCAAGATGGATTTACCAAAGGCAAACTGTGCCAGACCAACCAGATTTCCTTCTATAATGAAATGAGTGGTTTGATGGAGAAGGAAAGAAAAGTGGATATTGTGTCAACTTTTACTTTACCCAGACTTGTGGTATGAACACCCATCTTTGCATTATCTCTGGAGGCATAGTGACAAGAGATGTCCTGGACAGATGGACTAGTAACTTAAGTGTGGAACTGGCTAAACATTTTTGCTCATGTCATTCTGATTAGTGGTATAGAATCCTACTGATGACAAGTTATTAACCACCCTCAGGGACTAATGCTGCTTAACATTTTTATTCGTGAGCTGGATAATGGGGTGGAGTGCACTCTCAGCAAACCTGTGGATCATACGACACAGGCAGAGGATTCTTATCTGTCAAAGTCATGGTGTTGAGGAAGTTGAGATTCTTTTGATTTAAGAGAATATCTTACTCACCTACCTGATGGGAGGTACTTTTCCTGGAGGTGCACAGAGAATGGGCTAGAAGCAAGAAATTCAGTTTGCATTAATCTAATTAGATAGAAGAGAGAAAATATGTCACAAAATTGATAGCCAGGTATTGCCCAGGGAGGCTGTGGATATTCTTTCCATGGAAATATTTAAATTTTACCTTAATCAACCTGGTAAAACATCTAAGCCACCCCTGCTTTGATCGGAATATCACAGCGAAGTACAAAATGACCTGCATGTGTTTCTATCTAATGAAATTATTTTATGATTCTGTGGTGGCTTTGTATAAAATAGCTTTCAGGGGAAATGAAAGTTACTTTAATTTTTCAACCATTCCCAGTTTGCCACAACCTACAGGAAATTATAACTGAATAAAGTGGCCTTTCTTGTAACTTCATGTCATTTAGATTTCTCTTCTTGCTTTCACTTCTAACAGAAACTAAACCATAGTCAAATTTCTGTTCTTCTTTACAAACTCTGTTAAGACTTTTCTTTCAAAGTTAAGTGAAGGTTCCTTCTTGTATAGGCTACAAATCATCTTTTCACCTTTTCTATTGCCTTTACTATTCTAGTGGCTTTTTCTCCTGAATCCTTCTTAAAGTTTTGGAGTGGAGGCACAAAAACCAGGCACAAATGAAAATTGTGCTCTAGTCAAATAAAAGGATAATGCTTTCCTTTTGTTGCTGTTTTTCTACTATAAATTTAAAAACAGGGATACGATTCCTTTTAGACAGAATGTTTAACTGATAGGTGAAGAAATTTGAGTTACAACATCTGTCTCAAGAACTTTTAGTGTACTTTAATCCAATTGCTATGCAATTAGATACAGATTCACTAGGACTGTTCTGTGTTGCCTCTTCCAGTAAAATATCAAAGAGTTAGCCAAGATTTCATGGCAGGATGGAGTGTTTGGTCATTGAATTAATATTATTCCTAGAGCTGATGTCTCCTTTCAGAAGCAACATCACTTGAAATGTGAATAACTAATAATGTGCTCTTTAAAATAATTGCTAATATTTGCACATTAGAGTAGCTGTTATCTGAAAAATGAACAACATTTACCTAAGCTTTGACAGACTCCTTTACACATATGTGTGTGATTTCCATAGTGTGAAAGAACAAGAAGAAACAAAGGGAAGGAAATTACACTGTGCAGGTTGAGAGGGAGTGAAGGGCAAACCTACAAATAAAGCACTAGATTCATGATTTTCAGTCCCCAGTTGTATTTCTCAGACCCTTTTCCCCCACACTGAGAGCCTCAGAGGTGTTACACTAGATGAAGAGAGAAGACAGTTTTTGAAGTGATAATCAGTATTGCCAAGACATGACACCATCCTGGAGATAAAAAGAATCTGAAATACTGGTTAGCAAAATACTCACTATATCCATACTGGTCCTGCAGCTGAGCCAATTTTACACAGTCTCAAAAAGCTATCAGGATTTTATCAGGCCACAAGCAGAGGCTTTTCACTGAAACTTCTCTAGCTCTACAAAACTACTTCTTACGCTTTTTTTCAAGTCACTCGTCACAATTATTCTGTCATCATTATATGTGCATTTCTTCAGTCAGCTAACTTCTTTTTCACCATTTATAGTTTTATAAAACCAACTTTTTTACTTTATTATATCAAGGAGTTATAGGAAGCAATAACTGAAAACAATACTAGCTTTTAGAACATTTGTTTTGCAGACTTGCTGTGATTTGGCAAGACTATATGTTTTAGCATTTCTTGTAGTGATCCACAAAAGTGGGTATTGCAGACACCTTGATCTTTTCAAGAATCCTAGCTTCCCACTTGTCATGTGTTTTCACACCCAGGAACCTGTTTCTAAGATGTGTATGAAAGCCCACACATGGCTGTACACATTGACATCTTTTCTGAGCTGTATCTTTTGGTCTACAGAAAGGAGTTGCATTCATATATTTATGTAATGCTCCACAGCTGAGCTATTCCTTCAGACTTCTAAGGTGGGTAATGTGATTATATCTCATCATATCTTTCCCCACAAGATATTTTGCTATAGGTGTGTTCTTTTGCTGACAGTAACAAGTTCTCACATTGTTCTGGGATGTAGTTCCATTTCTTTCTTTTATTTTGAATTTCAAAATTTAAGACTGCCAAGTACTGAACTAGAGGGTGCTATTTATTATCTGAAACTTCCCCCTCTCCCTCCAACCTTGTCAATTCAGATTAATTTACAATAGTTTGTAGAACACTGATGCTTTAATTAGATTTTGGAATGAGTCAGTTAACATAATTATTTTTAATTAAACAGATGTTATTTCAATACTATTTATCATTTTCCTGTCTAACATATGCTTTCTAGTATAAGACTAAGCATTTGCTCACAAGGCACATGCAGTTCGTCCTGAAATTGCTCATGTCTCCTTTTTAATGTGCTTTAGAAAGACTGACTGCAATCTGATAAATCTCAAAGATTGATCCAGAAGTGAACATCATCTGTTGGCTGCTCAAACTGGTGTTATCCTACACCTCCTTATGCCACTGAGATTTAAAAATTTCTTAATTTTTATCAGAAATGGAACTTCTTTTCCATGTTGACGACTTGCCATTCTGCATGTACTATTCATTTTCCTAAATGGGCCTGCATGAACTTTGGGGATGCCTGACTGACTCCCAACTGCATGGCACAGATCATTGAAGCAAGACTCTGCCAGTTATTTTACTGGTCCCTTTCTAAGCTCACTTCTGGGGTCAGTTTCATCTGTCCTCCCACTTCTTGGGTGGTTGTAGCCCCTTCTGGTGTGATTTCAGAAGTATATCTGCTGTTATATTATCAAAAAGTTTGTTTCATTAGTAATAAATTTGCAACTTGTGATATTATATATTTTTTATTTCTGTTTTTTTGGGTGTTATTATTATAGACTGTTATTATAATTGCTTGCTGCTATACTACTGATCACAACTACTATTGATTGCTGGTAATAATTTGTTATAACTTGGTATATACATGCACTTTTTAAATCATAGGTATAATTGCTAGTGATTTTTGTGGCAGTAAAGTAGAGAAATTTGTATAATAAGGCCTCCATGTTCTTGTGTATTACAGAATCTTACTGACACATTTTCTTGATCTCTTATACACCCACAGGCCAGGCAAACCTTTAGGTCATGACAGGCCAGGTTGACATTTATAAAGCGTGGTAATTAATCCATGACACTGTTGCCCTTCCCTGGGCTTAGAATTAAAAGCCAAACATGGTTAGAGGGGAAAAAAGGGTTTTACCTCAGTATTTATTTAAGGATCCTCAGGTGCACCACGTCCAGGAAGAATGCATCGAAATGCATCCCAGAATGCACCCCGAAAATGCACTCACACGATGATTTGCATGTACAGTTACAGACCTTGCACATCAGCATATCTATCACAGATTCCCCAATGAGAGGCTCGAGAGAAGTCCCTGTCCTGAGGAATGTTCCCCCTGGATGGGCTTGTCTTGGTTTACAGAATGTGTTCTAGAGAGGACCTTGGTGTCTGGGGCTTTCTGACCTCCAACTGCGAGGCTTCCAAGATGTTGAGTCTTTTGGCTTAAGGAACTTTGGGTCTAAGCTAGTTATCAGATTTAGGGAACTACAAATATGTGGGCTAAAAGCACTAAGGATACATAAAAGCTGCATAAAAGGGTATATAAGACAGTATATAAGAGGGGTATATGAAAAAGCAAAAAATCATCATGGCATCAACACAGCAGTGCTGGATGATTCACCTTGTTTCAATATCACGCAGGAAAAATTTCATATCCCTGCACAAACCCATCTCCCACTAGTTTAGATATCGTAGACGATCATGAGCAGTGGCTTTACTAGCAAGTGAAGGAAGGCAATATCGAGTAGTACTCTGCTGAGTCAGATCAGGCCTGGACAGCACGGCTTTGTGAACAGCAGGTCCTACCTGAGCAACCTGATCTCCTTCTATGATAAGGTGACTTGCCAGCTCCTGATGAGGATTCTTGTGGGAGTTTATACCATGCTTTTCTATGCAGTGTTGTCTGTACTGGTAATTTTGAAGCTTTTTTTGGTAGCTTTGGGACATTTAGAAAGATCACAATATTCTTAAACACAAAATTTCCAAACCTCTTAAGTTTTCTTCTTTGTTTTGTCGTAATATGTAGCCCTTTGATCTTTACTTCACTTTTTTTTTTTTATCCTGGGATGTGTCCAAAATCTCATTCTAGTTGGTAATCCATGAGCAAAAAGGTAAACCACAGAACTTTTTCATATAATCCAAGATGGAATTATTCTGAGCAAACATAAAGATGCACATTCGAACTTTTCACTCCAGCTTTCTTGGTACATAAAACAGAGAAAAACAGAACCACAGTCTATCTTATCATGAGACAGACATAAAGTAGGTCAAACTCATTTAACATATTTATTTCTCTTTACAGAATATAAACAGAATCTAAACAGAGAAGCTTGAAGTACATATCAATATTGTGTTGGTTAAACAGAGTGTGGAAAAACACAATAGGAAATGCTGGTTTCTGAAAATAGAACTGAAAAGTCACAGTAGTGAAAAAGGCAGTGCAAGGCACTTTTTTCTGTTTTTCTCTTTTCTGTGATACATCTAGATTACATATTTTATCATGATGGAAAATTTAAAAAAATAAACAAACAAAACCCCAAAACTCAAAAACCAAACCAAACCAAAAAACCAAACCAAAAATCAGAAAAGCCAGAAAACAGAAAATAGCAGGTTTCACAGGCCATATATGAACATTTTTCATGGCATGCACACAAGTAAATTTATAATTTGTTGCATTTTAGTGGTTTTAATTAATTTTGAAAACTACAGTTCAGTGATTGGTGGGTGCTGATTTTTTTTGTTTTTCTGATTGTCCTTTGTTTGGAAAGAGTTCTTATTTTTTTTCTTTATTTTTTCCTAAGTCCAAATTAAATGATAAAGAAAATTTTTAGTTTATTACAGAAAACATGGTTAAATAAACTTTCTTAGAGATAACAGTTTGGATAGGCACATTAAGTGCCCCAGTTTTGGATAAAAACTAAACAAACAACCAGCATAAGTTTCTGAGCCTTTAATATGGCATTTGCATATTATATTATCAAATGATCATAGAATCCTAGAATAGTTTGGGTAGGAAATGACCTTTAAAGTTCATCTGCTTCAACCTCCCTGCAATGAGCAGGGACTTCCTCCCCTAGATCAGGTTGTTCACAGCCCCATCAAACCTGACCTTGAATGTTTCCAGGGATGGGGCATGAACTATCATTTTGTGCAAAATTTTCCAA
>VYXC01008884.1:1206056-1305933 GCA_013397175.1 Platysteira castanea
AGAATTTTAGGTTTTGGGATGTAGTAATATATATACAGGTAACAAGATGGAGGATTTAGGGTGGTGGTTAGTACTTCTTTCTTCCTTCTTCATAAATTTGAGCAAGTTAGTGACTGGACAGAAAAATCCACAATGCAGAGGTCAGGTTAATAGATTATTATAAGTAAATACATAATTATAAGCATATAAGTGAAAAAGTAAAAGTTATATAAGGTTATAAGTAAAAATAAATTNCCAGTTTTATGGGAATACTCAAAATCAAACTAAAATGTAGAAAAGACTACAGCGAAGCTATTCAGGCCATGAGAGTACCAATTCTAAATAAAAAATTGTTACTTGTCAGAAATAGTGCATTTAAGAAATATACTGTAAGCAAAAATCAAGCCTGAAGCAATCAAGATTTCTCATTTGTATAAAATTATTATGTTTTTGAAAGCAGAGATGAATCAATACAAAATGCCTTAAGAAGTCTGATTTTTCTATTCATTTCATTAGTAGCAAAATCCGGATTTACATGTAAAAAACACGCTGAAAACATTAGGTCAAGTCCATGATTCATTGCATTTCATGATTCCACAGCAACACTACCAAGTTGCTACTGCTGCACATTGTTTCCTTTGGTGTTTTTTGCCAGTGTTAGTACAATTGCATGTCCCAAGATGTCTTAGTGAATAGCAAGGGTTGCTAGATGACAAAAATGGTTAATTATAACCAAACTCTAATCTCTTTTCCAGATAATGTGAAGCCTTAATGTAGTCTACTATTTCAATTTTTGGCATTATTTTCACAGTATAGTTGGACCTTATTGTACAAAAATGTTTCTGTCTTTACTTTTTATTATAAACAATTAGGGTACTGCTGGTTAGTTTGCATTTTTTTTCCAATTAACTCCCCGTTTTATATAATGTTCTTTGTAATTTTGTTATTTCACCATGTAAACTAATTTCTCTTAAATACAAAATCAAACTAAAGCTTTTTAAAATCCTTGCTGTACCAGTGAGATGCTACTCATGACAAACTTTTAAGAGTTTTCTCATGCCTAAGAGGGTATTAGTTTTCTTAGAGAGAGATTTAAATATTTCTCAGATTTCAGATTTTCAGATTTAAAAGGCAGTGGAAAGAGTTGTACTTGTAACTGTTCTGTAACCTTCCAGGTAGTTTGTAAACCATTTCCTCTGTGCGGGGCAGAGAGGATCTTTACCTGTTACAAACATGAACTTCAAGCTACACAGGGTTTATTTTGTTTCTAAGAAAGATGGCAGTTGCCCTAGTAATACACTGTATGAATCCATTGCCTGAATTGCTACAAAAAAGGATGTTCTCCACAACTTGTTCAACATTCCTCATAGTAAGAAATAAATCCTCTCTATAGTAGTCTTATTAGGGAACTTGGTTTAGGATTTGTAAATCATATTTGACATCTGGAAATGTATTTGGACTGCTAGTACATTAAAAATCCTGAAGAAAAAATAATAGAAAAAGAAATCTAATGTTAGTGTATTGATTGTTTCTTTAAGCTGAAAATTAAATCTCAGCAGGAGGCAGAAATTAGTTATGTATTCCCACACTGGTAGAGTGTAGTAGAAGTTTCAAAAAGTTCAAAGCAATCATAAGCAGTGAAACCAAAACCAAAAATTCACAGAGGATAAGACATTTTACTTCATGTTGTCTATGGTATCATAACTAAAAATACTATTGTATGCTACTAGAACACAAATATATTATAATTTTTAAATATACAGAGCCCATTTCAAAAGATAAATCCCAAAAGGTTCTTCTGTTGTAACCTCATTCATATTTTTGACTAAAGGTTTTACCAAATAGACAGTACAATGGTATTTTTTTTTCATTTAAGTTAACTAGAACCGTAATAGAATTCCATGCAGTCTTTCATTTCCAGTATATGGAGCAGAGAATATGGACAAATGAATACACAATTTGAAGATGATTCTTCAAATTCAAAAGTACAAACACATGACCCACTTGCTTGAGTCAGTTTAATTCTACATAAATTCAGTAGTTTTTCTTCCCAGATTGATGTCCCACCTTCAATTAAAGTGCTGGGGATATTCAGGAGAGTGATACAGCTTCTAGAGTACATATCTCAATCTGTCATGCAGGATTCATCGTAGATGGCCAAAGTGATGTCAGATCCGTTCTCCAGTGTGATGTTTGGATTACAAAGTCTGGTCATTATGCAGATGTTCCAGATGGCTAATTTCTCCTTATAAGCCATGATGTACTCTTAAAAGCCCTGTGCACTTCACTTCTGTGATGCATTTTCATGTGTCATTTGCATATCTAGACCCCCTTCTGACAGAAGGGTTTACATGAGATTACTAAAGACATTTCTTAATGCAGTTTGGAAGACAATGCACCTTTACATCCCTGTGAATGTCAAGCTCAGAACTGCTGAGCTGTTGATACCATTTCCCTGGGCCCCATTTTTACAGTCAGTGCTGGGAAGACACAGTCACCAATGCATATTTCTCCCATCTTGTCACCATTCTAATGCCTTGATTATGCATTCCCATCTGCTCTACCATGCCTCTACTCTATACTTCTCTAAAGCTTATATAAATTCTGTTGTTGTTTTCTATTTATTTTCCCTGCCACCATTTTTAACTCCAAGGCCAAATTAAAAATGTTTTGTGTATGTTTACAATTTGTGGATCTCAAATTTCATCTTAGAACCTCCATAGAGATGCAATACAAGAGGGGAAAGACAGCAAGTATAGACAGCAGTATGCTGATAGCAAAAAAGTTAATTAACAGTGATTGGTCCTCACAGAGATTTAGCTGACACAGTCGTCATGCGCATATATGAAGAATATATTCCCTAAATACACCTTTAAACATTTAAAACTAACTACCTTTTGGATGCTAATGCAACACAAATTTCACAAGTGGGTGGAAGACATATAGACCTTGGCAGAATTTCTCTCCATCAATGCAAAAGCAAACTAAAAAATTTCTCTAGTTCTTCCTTTACCAATACCATCCATTCTTATAGAAAAATGTTACTGGAAAAATTTTAAATATAAGAAGCATGAAGTTATTTTGCATTCAGGAAAAAATGTGGGAAAAAACCTAACTCCCCCCTGTCAAAACCTCTGTAAAATAAATCCACTTTAGGAAGTCCAAGAGTGGTTAAGGAGAAATCTCTTGGTCAAAACAGCCATTTGAGTTATGTATATTCATACTTCACTTTCCCTCACTGTAAGCAAACTGAGAATATTTACCAGTACCTGAAAAGACTTCCCTCTTCTGAGTTATAATTCTTAGATATGACTTCGTTTCAGTGAAACAGCTGTTTTGTCTCATACACTAAAATTACCCATTTATATTCATAACATACTTTTTTGAACCCTTGTGTGAGCCATTAGGGGTTCAGGGCTCCAGACTTACACCATATTATTCATGGTAGGAGCAGTATCAGAAAATCACTGTGACCTACTCAGTGCTGTTCTGAGTCAGGGCTTCATGGGGATCAACATCAGCTGCATGTAGCAGAAGATCATCCAAATCATCCTGATCCTGGCAGTTTTCTTGACGACTTCTGGAAGTATGTGTACCTGGAACAACAAATGGACTTGCTTTCCAATTGCTAAAGTGTCAAAATAGGAGATTTTAGCATGTCCAGGCTTCCGCCTTAACAGTAAATATGTTTGTAGATAGTCCCCCAAACTATTTTGCAATTAAATGAAAGTACATGATTAGCCGAAATCCAGTAGAATCATTAACTGATGAAACATAGTTCTGTTTTTCGCTTGTTCATGTAAAGTTCTGAGTGAGATAAGATCAAGAGTCCCCTCCGTATAAAATGAAATAATCTGTGAAAGAGAACATCAGCTCCTGTCAATATTCTTGAACCAATTCAACCAGTCCTTATTGAAATAGATAGTATTTCAATACTATCTATTTCAATACTATCAATAGATAGTATTTCTAAGCAAGGGATTGCTTAGAAAAATCCAGTCTAAAAAGACACGTATAACAAAAGGAACAATCCAATCTTGATGTCTCATGGAAAATTTAGTTCCATAAAAAACTTTGACAGGATCCAAGCTGCATTATTTGAGCTTCATTTTGGGAAGAGTTATATACTGTAAACCTTTACTGAGCTGTAATTTCCAAACATACTTAAAAAGCTTGTTCTATGTATGAAAGATGTTTTAGTCATGAATATTAAACAATAATTGATGTGAACATGTTTTAAAGAGTAATAAAGGATATTTCAACAAAATATAATAAGTCTTGGAAGAATTTCTATGAAGTCAACGGTATTATTTTTATATGCAGTATCAAAGTTTGCCCATCTGTCACTGAATGACACATAACATCCTAACACAGTCTTGCTATTTGTATCTTGAGAGAAGCTTTGAGGTCAGTACCTGAAAGAGTGGTCTAGGTACATCCTGATTCTAAGTCCCTGCAAAGTGTTAGATCTTTGCTACTGGTAATTTTACAGAATTTCTGTAACTGCTTGTACATTGTTGGCTGATGGAATGTTATATACTACTGAAAGACAGATCTGCAAAAATGTTCAGATTGCTTCTAGTTTTTTGTTATTCTAGTTTGGTAGCTGCTACAGCAACCAAATGAGCAAAAATGCAGTATAAACCGAACTTGGATTCTTGCTGTAAACTTACAGACTCTAGATTACTATTTTCAGCTAGTACTACTTAGCTTTGCTCAGAGTTTTGTCTTCTTAAAATTCTGGGAATAGTTGAGAGTTCTCTCTAGTGTGGTCTTGTGGTGCTTAATACATTTATATACATATACATATATATATAAATCTAATAACAAATTAATTTACTTTGAGCAAACAAATTTCATAGCAAATGAATTTACTCTCCCTGCTGCTTTTTCAGGCTAGATATCAGATACAAACACAGATGACAGACAATTAACAACATACTGATGCTTTAAATACTGTAAAGTACTGCCACATGAACAAAGCCTTCAGGGAAACCATCACTGAGTTTGTCAAAGAGTTGGTTTTGTTGCCAAGATACCTACTCCAGCTTCACTATTACTGAGAATTATACTGTCAAAGCAGGGGGAAATTCACATTTTTCGACATGTCAAGCAAAACACTTTTCCACTAGACAGTTTATGCTTGAATAAAAATACAGTAAATAAAACTCCTCACTGAGTTCTGCTTGTTTTATATACATAGTCAATGTTAAAACCTGTTTATAGGAATTTTGAGAAGATATAAAAAGGTCTTCTTTTTCTCCATGCAAATACTTTTGTCAAGGGAATATTTGCTTTAAAACATTCTTAAATGATGCTGCTCTAAATTCTTGCAAAAATCTCTAAGTGAGTATAGTGTCCAGTTCACTGTTTTCCTGAGGTTCAAGGGCTACTAGGACTTAAATCCACAATTTATGAGTTTTATATTTCAAGCATCCATGAAACATTTTGCAAAAACAGTCTCTCTTCCCTTTTCAACTTTTGAGGAGCTCCATAAAGATGATATTAACAAAAAGACTTTTTGCCATTGAATACCAACAGGGCTTTTGTTTTTACCTTGCCTGATAAACAGTGCAAAAAAATAAAGTAGCATCCTGACAGTTTGGCAAATATTGCTGGAATTGTTTATAGAATGAACTTGGATAGAATTTATAGACTAGTACCTTTGTGTACCTGGCAAGCTCGGTATCCAGAGATAGAACAACTCACTTGGCTTTCCAAGTAAACTGTAAAATCATTATTCTCATTGTTTCTTATCAACAGTTTTGCAAATGACATTCAGGTAAAACTTGTTCTTTGGTTTTATTTTTTTTAAAGTCTACTGAAAATGCACCTAAAGCATTCCAATTGGAGTCATCATAGATCTTCTGAAATCCCAAAACGTCATTGTTTCCACCACGGTTGTCATTAAGACTTGAAAATTTTAAAATGGACTTGTTTTGGTGGTGTTTATAACTATGTAGTTCTGTGAACTATAAGCTCCAGAAATTTTAGGACTTGATTTAACAGCTTTTTGTACTAAACAAAACAGAAGGAATTTGGAGAGTGTTTAAATTTCAGCAAAAATGGGAAATCTTTTCAGTGGTATCATATTTGGCTGTGTGATTGCATAATAAACAACCAAATAAAAATATTTTTATTTGGTTTTCAAGATGTTTTAAAATGTGTGTGTGTGTGTGTGTTTGTGTGTGTGTGTGTGTGTGTGTGTGTGTGTGTGTGTGTGTGTGTGTGTTAAGAGATTCGGCATACAGTGGGCATGTCTTAAAAAGTACACTTTGTTTAATGGATTGATTTACCTTTGTAAGCAGTGATGTATCTTACTGTGCTGGGTTTAGCTGGGATATCGGCATACAGTGGGCATGTCTTAAAAAGTACACTTTGTTTAATGGATTGATTTACCTTTGTAAGCAGTGATGTATCTTACTGTGCTGGGTTTAGCTGGGATAAAGATTATTTTCCTTACAGTAGCTGGTAAGGAGATGTGTTTTGGAATTTTGCTGTGTTAACACAGAGATATTTTTGTTGTTGCTGAGGTGCTTACAGAGAGCCAAGGCCTTTTCTGCTCCTCACCCCATCCCACCAGTGAGGAGGCTGGGGGGGGGCACAAGATGTGTGGGACACAGCCAGAACAGCTGGCCACAGCTGGCACAAGGGCTATTCCACACCATATGGCAGCATGCTCTACATATAGAGAGAAGGCAAGAAGAAGGTAGGTGGGGCATGTTTGGATTCATGCTATTAGCTTATTGGATAAATTCTGTCAAAAGTTCTCCTGCTCAAAAACAAAAACCCAAACAAACCAACGGTGATAAATGTCCCTTTTCTATGTCACTTGGCAAGTACAATAAACCATGTGCCCCACAGCTGGATGTATAAGAAAATCCCTACAAATTCAAGATCTTAAAAATGTGATTAAGGGTCAAAAAGGTTAATAGCTTTTCCCTTCAAAGAACTCAGCCAGAGTAATAAGGCTACTATGGAATTTCTTTCTCTAACTTCATCAGTGACAAACTGCAACAGACTTATATATAGTGTTGCCCTGGTTTTTGCTGAAGCCTTCTGTTTTAACCTTGGAGTCAGAATTCTTTCTCACAGTTTCATGTAAATAATAGCCAATGTTTACTTAACGGCATTTTCTGTTTTTCATTCCTGTTGTGTTAAGAGAACTTTGATGAGCATCTTTCTTCGCCAGTGGGATTGAGAATGAAGTGACATGCTCTCCAATCCCTTGTGGAGTTGGGAATTGTATAAGAATGTGACATCTGTAAATAAAGTAGTTTTTCCCCTCCTTTCTGCTGAACCTGGCAGGTGTGAGAGCATCTTTATTGTGTTTCCCCAGACACATATAGGTCTTACTCATTTTTAAATCTAAATGGTTGTAGATGTGAAATGACCACCTTAGCACCTAAACTAGGGGCCTGCAAATGGCAGTATACAGCAGAGACCGATGAACTTCAGGCAGCTAATATGCTTTTCTGGCATTGGAAAAGCCAGCAAACAACAAAACAGAGCCAAAAGAAAAAAAAAAAAAAAGCAAAGCAAAACTGAGTAATATAAACACCTGGAGTTATCAGGTTTCATGTGCAACTTATCCTACATCCAGGAGCTGAAACTTTGCCTAATAGCTTTCTGATATGAAGTTGTTTTGGTTTGATCTTGCTTCTTATGCCCCAAATCTAAATTACTAGCATTTATGGACAGAAAATCCAATATATCTCAAATTACATTGACTGAAAATCCAGATAAGAGGGAAACATTGAATATATTTAGTGTGTTGTTCCACATGGTCCCTGAAGTTTATTTGGGAGTGCTTTCAGTCCACACTGCTCCATGCTGGGGCACCAATGAATAAGGAATGGAAGAAGACTCACAGGAGATTGGCAAGAGCAAATGTGCACATGAAGCTCAGGGAAGGATGTAGGGAGCAACTGACTACAGCTGCTGCAGAGAGAGATGAACATAACACAAAAGGGACTGGATGGCTGCCTTTGGTCTACCTACACAGTTACAGCAACTCAGTAGATCTGCTGGCTAGATCAGTCAAGTAAATCAAGTAGTTATATTGGCTGAGTGAATCAAGAAGCTGTAATTGATTTTCTCTTAATCAGAAAAGTGAAAATATCTTCTTGAGTCAGCCAGACCAACATAGGAAGTGCATACGTAAGCAATCCCGAACTAAACATCCAACAAAAGGAACTTTGAGAGGAGCAGTGGGCTACCTTTCTGGCAAGTGGCAACATCCAGTGCTGTGACAATGACCATATTATACAGACAGACAGTGGGCATCAAGCTTTTACCATAACTCAACTATATATGGCCATTGCTGCACTCAGCTAAGTGTAGCTTGCAACATTGTTGCATTCCTCTGCTAAATCAAACTCTCCTGCAACCTCAAATAGCTTTAAATAAGTAAATTTTATATTATGCGTCAAAAACTGCACGTGTAGAACCCTTGAAAGAATCTGGTCAGAGTGTGGTGGACTCTGGTATGCTATCACCCTGCCCTTCCTCACAGCCAACTTTCTTTCTCCACAAATTATAGACTTCCAGCACACAATGCATGTCTCATCTAGTGACTTCTCTTTAACATAGAAACCATGTCTGAGATAATATGTGTCCTTTTACAACTTTGGATTTTTAATATTAATATGCTTTAACTAGTTTAGGTGGGCTAATCAATATCGAATATTGATTCCAGTCAGTTTGAATTTCCATAAACTTCAAAAGAGTTGTCAGCCTATACAGAAGCCTTCAGTACAACTGATTGCAAATGTAATTGGAAAGCATTTTATTATCTTTAAAAAGTATGAGCAATAATAATGTTAATTATTATAATAATAAAAATATTAATAATTAATATTAATTGCAAATTTCCTCAATACTTTGCTAATTTCTTAAGCAGAAGTCTGAAAATTAAAATTTAATAATTCCCATCTCCTATATTCTTTGCAAAAAAATTAATATTAAGGCTATGATGTCTGTATTTCACTAACGACAAGAAGTGAACCTTCTGCTCATCAAGAAAATAATAAATATATGAAATTATGTCAGCAGTATTATATATCTTTTGAAATGATAAAGAAAATGAATAATTTATTATATACTAAAAATGAAACAAGATTTTTAGTGGAGTGGTGGAAGAAGTGAGAAAAAAACTGTCTCTTTTAAGCACATCACACAAAATGTGACAAAATGCTTTTTTGCCATGCTGATGTAAGAAGGCACTTGACCCATTTCACAGAAATTTATTTCCCCCTACGTCCAGCCAAGAGTGCAGATGGACATAATCTCATCTAACTTTATCTACACAGAAGCTGAATACCTCACATAAACTAAAGATATAGTCCTCTTTTATAATCAGTGACAACAGTCACACAAGGTGAATTTTTCTCCCAGATTCTTTCATTCCTCTGCCTCCATTAAATAACTGACATGCCACAGCTAAATTCCAGAAAAATAACAGGTACTTCCAGCCCTTGAAAACCTCTGCATCTATGTTCACCAATGATGTAATTAAGTGATTGTCTAAAAACCACATGCGACTCCAATATCATATTATTCTATTGAAATTATTAGAAGGATAACCATTACAGACAATAGAGTTCTGTTAAAAATGCTTCAGAGTAAAAATCCATGTGAAATCATGGTTTATGGGACAATAGAGTGCTGCATGACTCCTCCTTTTTTTGTTGGACCTTAGAAGCCAAGAGTCCTCTGCTTTCACTGCAGAAGTCAACGACCTTATGATTATTTTCTGGTTGCCATGTATATGCACTACCAGTCCATATCTTCTCAGATCAGTTTTGACATTTTGCTCAATATACAGGTATTGATAGGAATAATGTTGAGTTCTGCCTCACATATTGGGTATATGAAGCAGTAGTGGAATGTCACATATATAAATGTCAGGTATAATTAAATTTTTAAAAATAGTTTCAGACAAAAAAAAATAGAAAAGAACACAAAACTTCAATCAACTAGTCATTTTAATAGTCTATCTTTGAGTCATATAATGAAAACTTGAGCAAATATGAAATATTAATGTGGAAAATATGGCAAAATTTTTCTCACTTCAATAAGAGAACAGTTTACTCCTTAAAATGTAAAAATTAATAACTCTTGTAATACATCTTTCTCGTTTTTCAGCTGTGCTAATTTGCATATATGACCTAGGATCCAGAAATCTGAAGAAATGAGTAGGCCAGCAAAATATTTTATTGAGTTTATGTGAAAAGAAAGCAAAGAGCAAAGCAAGCCAATCATGAATAAAAAAAACCAAGATAGTCTTTTGAAATACTTCAACACTACAGAGGAAAAGCACACCTGAAAGTTTGATGGTCATCAAGGAAAACATGGGATAACAGTCTGAAGGAATGATAGGATAAACTTTTTATGATGAACAAATGGATTGCTCCATAAATTGTTTCCTTTCAGGAGTTAATTAAAAATAAGAAGTAATCACTGTCTACTACATCTCTTAAGTAACTCTTCAAACCCTAAATAATACTTCAGAAGTAGTTAAAGTAGTTCAAGAAGTAAAACTTACAAAGACAAAAGATTTCATGAAGTCAGTAGCCAATATAAAATAGTTACAAATGAAAGCTACTGATAAAAGATTGCACATTCTTCTTTGTACAAGATAACATTGAAGCATGCTCAGAAACACTTGTTTACCTCTTGTCACTGTGGGGTAGAGAAAATTAAACATGACACACGGGACAACTGGGAGATGTTCCGTCTCAGCAAAACTTTGCACGTGTCCTGTCACACCCTCACATACACATGTAGACATACATAACAAATTCCTGTTCATTCAGACAAGCCCCAGTAGCAACAGTAAGTGAGCATGGCCCAGCCTGGAGAAACACAGTATCCACTCCCTCCAGCATCTGTGTTAGGATGTGGACAGGGCTGGGCACTGACTACTCAAGATTTCTACTTCTGTAAGTATTGGACATCTGTGTGACAATGTTTTCCCCACCTCTGTGACTGTGTGGGTTGATATCCAGGTGTTGACACAGGCTGCCGACCAAATCAGTTCATAGCGATATCATGACGTATCTTTCCTTCCAAGTAAGGTCTTGATGCTTCCAAAACAAATCTTTAGTGAAGATACTATGGCTCAAGGAAAATGCTGTAGCTGTAGCTCAGTGATAGTTTGAGGAATTCACACTATAGTTTTAGGAACTGTTTTATATTTCCAAACTGCTGTCAAGATTAACACAGGTTTTCTCAGTCTTGTACTAAGCCATTACCACCCACATTGCTTTGATGAAGGTTCGTTTTCACATAATTTTAGTCATACCTTTGGTAGAGTTTTTGCAGAACTACCTATACACATGGTTATATTTGCTTTTAGATTCTGCAGAAAGCATGTAGGTTATATACTTTAATCATGGATACATTGACATCTTGTGGCAAGCTAATGCAGGTAGTCTGTTCACAATTATATTAGGACTTGAATATTTTGGGGAATAGATGTTGTAGAGTTTGCTGGGGTTTGTTGGTTTGTTTGTTTGGATTTTTTTTTAATTTACACTGTATTGTCACTTTTTTTCAGGGGAGAGCTGTAGAAACATGCTTTGGGTGAATGTTATGTTTTCCTTCTCTGTCTACCATACTGCAATTCAAATACGTCAGACTGATATAAATACTAATGTGTCAAAAGGAAAAAAAATAGGAACTACAAGGAGTCTTTCTTCTTACAGGATATGAGTTTTCTAGAAACTCTGGTGTGACCACACAGATACTATTGAGAAAGCAAAATACTTTTTGAAACAACCTTTTAGTTCTCTGTAGTTGAGGAGTTTTTGGAATTTGTTGTTGATAAGAATGAAAATAATGAGCCAGGAAATAACATTCAGTAGTAATTCCCCCAGAGTAGTTGGCCATTTGACCAGAATGAGTACTTGATTAAGACAATATCTAAACTGAGTAGTTCTTTAACAAGGGAAATAAAAAATAAACAAGCAAACACCAACAAACAAACAAAACCACAAACAAAAACACAAACAAACATACTCTCACATGCAACTTAATTAGTAAGGGCGAAAGCTTACTGAAATCAGACACCTATATCTAAACTAGCATCTCTGGGTGGGATTCAATTGCCTTAACATATTTATTTTATTTAATTTTTTACCCTCTGCAATATTTTCCTTGGGTTCCATCATGACTTTAGCTGATCTCAACTTTCACAGACTAACCTACCATCCTCATGAAGGTATTTCAGGTGCCCCAAACTCCAGAGTTAAAGTAACGTCTAAGCACTCTCCTTCTTTTAAAATATTTTTTTGATGGCTATCAGAACGTCATGTCCATTTTAGAGGGATAATTCTTTTGAACTATGGTAGATATTTCCTTGAGGATTATGACATTACAAAGGCCATTTTTTTACTAAAACAGCTGTAATTTTAAATTTTTTGTCATAAGCATGCATGAGAAAATAATCTAGAATTCACTTCTAGAACCTCCCAAGTAAAAACTACACCTGTCTTATCTTCAAAAGAATTTAATGCCAACTTTGTTTTAGCAATAATATTAGAAAAATATATTTTATATATGGTTAAAGATAAGAAGGAACAACTGTTTTCTAAAGCCTTCTTTCAGAAACATGTCATTACTGAGCTCTGATAACAAACCCAAAATTTCGAAAGTCTGCTTTTTAGTCTGTTAAAGTCTTTGTTGAAGCATTGTTAAGAAAAATAATTTGGGAGTATTTAAAAAGCCAGACATCATTATTACAAGAATTTTATCTATCAAGTAACTCTAAATAAGGTGATACTTCTTTCCATTAACTATCAGTGAAAAAAATTTTTTTTTGAAGTCGATGTTATCCCTCCTTTAACTTCCTCCATATTTTAGCAGTTGCATGGAAATCAGGAAATGACCAGTAAGGGCATTTTTATAAGGGCGTCATTCTCGCATTTCCACTAGTTTATGTTCTTTTTTCAGTTTTTCAGAGGTATGACTTGCTTATTATTGTAGAATTTCCCATTTCAACATTCTCACTTTGGGAATGAAGACTGGTCTCTAAAGTCTTGGAAAATAAACACATTAATAATGATTCAGCATGAATGAATAAGAAAATAAGAAGATCATTCCACTGTGAAACAATAGAAGAGTTGCTATCTATAATTATTGTTTCAGATTATGTCTGGAACTTTTCACATAATTTCCTTAAAGCTGCCTTAAATTATTTTCTTCCTTCACATTTCAGAGCAGCGGAATCTCTTTGGCATTAATGCTGTCTATAGAAATGTCCAAACTTCACTCTGTAACTTTATGAGTTCTCTGCTTATTCTTCAATTAAGAAGAGAGGTCAAAAATATTCTTAAATTAATTTTAAAATCTTCTCAAAATTTCCCATTGTCCTTCTACATATTTTTCTGAATAATGGCATAATTCAAGCAAGAAAAAACCTTAATTCAACTAATTGACATGAAAAAGAGATAACATGAAAAAAATTAAATTTCAAAGTGTTTTCAGTCATAGTGAAAGGAAACCAAGCCATATAAAATGAAAAGCAAGGAATATTTTTTCTCTCATATTACTGCAAAAGCCCAGGGAGTAAAATCCTGGTCCACATGAAAGCACTTACAGAACAAGAGTGACATTATCTTTTACCTCAGGTAAAAAGCTAAAAGATAAACCAGTTTTTCCCATCAGTGATGGCAGTGCAGCAGAGTTCATGAATCCAGTTACAGGACTCATAAATGAATCTGCAGTGTGGCAATGAAGTATTTAAACTTTTGGATGTTCTTCTTAAGGATGGCCAAAGCTAAAAACCTGGCAAGTGTGCTTGAATTAAAAGCAGTAAGAGATCAAACCTAACTGACAGCTATACAATAGCTTTTATTTCCAGGTCCTGGTAAGCATACTGCTCATTTTCACAGCTTCCTGGTTGATAGAGCTTGAAAAGGAATACATAATCCACTTAACCTAAAGTTGGCATAGCTGGCCTATGTCCATTATTCTGATTTCTGTGCATGCTGCTTCTTTACCCGAGAATCAGTGGTTATATCCATATCTATATCTATCTATATGTATCTATATGTATATCTATATCTACATCATCTATACCTATATCAATATCATCTATATCTATATGTATCTATATAATCTATTTCTATCTATATATATTATGTATTTTAAAGGAAAGTGATAACAGATTTTTCCCAGTTCAGGGAAATGAGGATTATTAGAGAAATGGAACATCTCTCCTATAAGGAAAGGCTGAGACAGTTCGTGTTTTCCAGCCTAGGGAAGAGAAGGTTCCCTGGTGACCTTGCAGTGCCTGGGAGGCCTACAAGGAAGATGGAGAGGTAGTTTTTACAAGGGGATGTAGTGATAGGACAAGGGGTAACACCTTTAAAGTGAAAGAGGGTAGGGCTGGATCAGATATTAGGAAGAGTTTCCTTCCTGTGACAGTGGTAAAGCACTGGAACAGTTTGCCAAAAAAAGCTGTGGATGACCCTTCACTGGGAGTGTTCAAGGCCAGCTTGGATGGGGCTATGAGCAATCTGGTCGAGTGGAAGGTGTCCCTACCCATGGTGGGAGTGGTTGGAACTAGATGATTTTTTAAATCCCTTCCAACCCAAACTATAATATTATACTGTTGATGCCATGATGATTTTTTGCCTTTTCTTTTATATACCTTTTATGTACCCTTTTATGTAGCTTTTATGTATCCTTAGTACTTTTAGCATGCATACTTGTAATTCCTTAAGCTTCATAACTTAACATAGTCCCAATACTCCATTAAGCCAGGAGACAAAACATCCCGGAGGCCATGTAGTTGTAGGTCAGAAAGCCCTGTGTTATCCTGAGAAACCAAGGTGCTTTCTAGAACATATCCTGTAAACTAAGATAGGCCCATCCAGAGGAGAATTCCTTGGGTTGGGGAGTTCATTAGAGCCTCTCACTGGGGAATCTTTGATAGATATGCTAATTTGCAAGGTCTATAAATTGTATATGCAATCTATCGTGTCTGTGTATTTCCGTGCATTCCACCCAGACTAAGTGGTGCACCTTAAGGATCCTTAAATAAATACCGAGGTAAAAACCCCTTTTACCTTAACTGTGCTTGGCTCGTAATTTTAAGAGCAGGGAAATACAACACTATGATCAAACTTTGTACATAGATAACATTCACCAAAAAAAAGATCTGATTATTTTTTCTTTGTTTTTTCTTCCTTTCTTGTCAGTAAATAGCTAGGGGTTTTTGTGGGTTTTATTTTGTTGGTTGGTTTGTTTGGTTTGTTGGTTGGTTGGTTGGTTGGTTTTGGTTTTTTGGTTTGGGGTTTTTTAAAAATATCATTATTCTTCAGTCATTCAAATAAATCTGGGAAGAATGTGTTAGTAATGACAAAGTGAAGTCAGATGCCAGGGACAGTGTACTATCTGCCTCTCCTCAGGTTTTAGCTTTTTCTTTAAAAAGAAATTACTTTAGGAGTAGCCTTTTCTAATAAGTAAACATATTTTGAAAGATCTATTGTTTTCCTCCACTCTGTTACCAGGTTTTCTTGTTCCTATTTAACACTTAGGCAGAAGAGTAACTAACTCATTGGTGTTTCAGATGCTATTACTGAGAGAGACTGAGAGAGGAGCAGACACAAAGAGAGAGTGCTATTTCTCTAATTCCCAAAGTTATTTGTTGGTTTTCCAGTCCTTTCAGGAAATGCATAATACCCAACAATATTAGAGTCTACAGTTTCTTATTTGTTAGTGTTATGCTTGAGTAGTGCAACAGACAACATAACAAACAATATACCCAAGCCCAGAAACCACTGTGTGGGAATTCCTTTTCTTAGGATTTATCAGTCATTATGAAAGCTAATTAGATTCTTCTCTTCACTTGAAATGAATATATTAAATGTCCATTTCCTTTTTTGAGTGTTTTGTCTCTGACCAAAATTTGATTGATTGATTAATTTCTCATGAATCTCAGTCCATTCTAGATTGAATCCTGCATAAAATACAAATTAAAACTCAATCTATCATAAGCTATGAGGTTGAAAAGTTGTTACATTTATTAATGAGCTGAACTAGGTTGTTATCCTTGTTATCCTCTACAGTTAAGAGGGGGAAAGGAGAATTTCATGGTAAATATACCATTACTGTTTTTTTACTGCTACCAATTTCTGTTTAGTCAGTGTTTCTTTTCTCTGGAAAAATTGTTCTTTTTCATTCTTGTGATGTGTTTGGCAAAAGCTCTGCTTGACTTGACTTTTTCAGTTAATTTTAGTGCAAGTCGAAGAGAAACTGTTTGTTGCCTACCTAAAAATGGGACAGTTCAGGTAAGGGCATTTACCTTGTACTGCCTGAATTTGATTTGGTGGTGGAACTAGATTAGATGATAAGAGTTGTTGAGGGGATTGCATGTAGGTGTTTAACCCATATGGCTATTAAATGGAAAAGGTCAGCCACTAGTAGAAAAGAAGAAAAGGAGTAGGAGTCCAGTTTCCCAGTGTTCATGGGGGAAAAAACCTTAACATACACTTTTATGTGTTTTTTCCAGGCAGAACTGTCTTGTTTCTCTCTTTTTCAGAATGAACATCTACTAACAGGAGAGGTTTTTCATATATATTATCTGTGGGTTTTGTTAGCGTAACTAAAGAACCTTCCTTCTTCTGAGCTATGTGCAGACTTGTAAGTTTAAATATTTGACCTGTTCCAACTTTGATTTGATACACTTAGGATTCTTGAACGTGTTCTTTTCTGGCTATTACAGAACAAAGACGTTTGATTAACTATTATCGGAAGAGTACTAAGTACAGTGTGTAACAAGGTAACATTGAAGTATTATAATAACAGGAAAAGCAGATTCCTTGATCACATTGCATTAAGCCGTATATCCCAATTAAAAATATCTCAGATAGTGATAGAGCCATACCACAAAAATAGATTATTTATTCTATCACGTAACATTTACATGTTACATTTATAGTCATTAATCTTAACAGATAGTAATCTGACCTTCGCTACAGTAAAAGTAAAGGAAATAAGGGCAGAACATTTATGACTGAGCATTTATGCCTTGAATATTACATGCCTGTTTTTAGAAAAAAGCGGATTTTTTTTCTTTTTTTTAAGTGTGGACCTGAATGAATAAATATTATCTTCCTCAACAAAAGCTATCAAATCCAATAGAAAGTCAAAGGTGGCATGGCTCTAGTTGTTGGAAAAACTGATGGCTGGTAAATAGATCTTCCTTCAGCACAAACTAAGTACATGCTCTCAAAACCTATTGTGTGGAAACTACAAGATTAAGGCAATTAAAACCAAGCAAAAGTCCTGCAAGAATTAGTTCTGAACTTTACTGTTGACATGAATTACAGGATGAGCAGCCAATTTAATGAGTTTAGAGCTACCTTTCTCTGAGGCAAGAGCAGCATCCAGAGGCCAGTTAGGCTCAGCCTAGCTATGCTACTTGTGGACTGCTGATGTAGAATAGTGGTTTTAAGTATTCTCAGTTTTTATCCTATGGTGGAAGGAGCACATAGGATTTAAGATGGCAGTATCAGCAGGTTTAGAAGGTCTCTGCATAAATTCTTTATAGATTTTAACTTTTACTTTCCTCTGTGATATGTATAACATTGACGGAGGTGAAAGAAATCATTCAGGACAGCTTTATGACTTTGAGCCTTGCTTCATTAAGTGTCTGCTTATTGACACAAACACATGTGAGCAATAGTGTATTCAGAACATTGTTTGGTATACATAACCTGTGGGGTCTTCAGGCTGAATCTGATATATAGATGCTCTAAAAGATGCAGTCTTAATCTATTAGAGAGCTGTCAGATGAACTTGGAAGGTTATTTGCAGGTTATCAATACTGACTATAGATAGAACTGCAATGGTCACCACAGATCATAAATGATGTTGAAGGCTTTATGTGTATTTCCAGGGTGGGGAGAAATTTTTTGCTTCCAAATACATAAAAGAAGTATAGAAATACTCTATTTTGCATAGAAAAAATCTGAATATTAACTATGAACAAGACACAGCATGAGATTAAAGAATTTAGCTTGTGTTTCATAATCTTGCATTAAGAAGATTACTCCAGATAAATGGAAGTAGCTGAGACAGTATGTAATTGTTTTTCTTTGCTTTAGCAGTATTTTATTTTCAGATTTTTTTCTCCAGCTTTATAGATACAAGTTTTTATATAAAACATCTATGAGCTTCATTCTTCTCTGCAAAATACAGTTATCCACAGTATATTTTTGGAGAAATCTTGGAAAAATTGTTTTCACATGTCAGAGACACAGCTTTTGCAGAGTGTGTTTGATTCATTGGAATAAGCACTATGGCAATGAAAGTATATGTGTTTTATACTTGCAGAAGTAGGATTCTTTCACACACAGAAGGATATGGTGTGAATTTTAGTGCTAGAAAGATAAAACTTGAAATAAAACTTCATAAAAACTTATTTAGTGAGAATATTGTGCATATATTCTTGTCTATGGACTATAATAATCATATTTATTTGTATAGTATTCAATGAAGAAACAGTTTAGTGAAGGGTCATGAGAACTGGGAGTTCTAGGCAGGCATGAAATATGACAGCATCTGTTATGGTCACTGTAGGCAAATCACTCCGGTCCTCTTATATGGCAGGATGGGTTTCTGACATCAGTTACGAGCATGATGCTCTGTAGAACCAAGCCAAGATTTAAGACAAAAGAATTTTGGAATATTATCCTCACAAAATGATTACAATATACAAATGTAGATGTGTAACGATATCGAATTGATCATGAAATTTTGTTTTTCCAGTGAGACCTGTTGCGTCCCTTTAAGAACTTTCCTCCCATAGTTATTAATATTTCCCTCCATTGTGCGAAGATCTTGGTTAAAACATAGTGTAAATGTAACAGTGTCTAAACAGTTAAATAGCTTTTTTGGAGTCTGTGAGTAAGTGATGCTCTGCTGTGTACAATTAAGATTCATAGAGAGTAGGATTGAGGAGTAAAGGACAATGGGATACTGTTTCGGGAAAGAACTAAATGGAGGAAAGAGATTCACATTGAGGGTGTTTCCAACTGGCAAATTAGTTGTGGAAAAGTTGAGTTTAATAAGTTTTTATAGCTGTAAATAATCATTTAGGTATCAAGATATTTAATACCTTGGCCTTGTGTAGTTTTATTTCCTTCATTTTCATACACCCGTGTTTGAGATTTTTATAGCTATTTTCATTTCTTAAAATATGAGGACTGATTTGTTGCATGGAGACACAGGCCAGTCTGCCCACAATTAGTTTGCATGAGCCAAATAATAAAGACCAAGTGGTAAATTAATGCGTAAATCACAACACTCTAACAGAGAGCTCAAAGACAAGGTTTTATTCAATCATTAGGACTCTGTTTCCTAATTAGTACTGAAATGTTTGGGGTTTATTCTCTTCAGCTTTAGCTTGCTCAAACTTTGCCGTTTCATGATAACCAATTCTCTCACTGTCTTGGAAATTTTCTCATGCCAAGTGCACATTAGGTCTTAATATTGTCAGTGGAAAGGGGAAAGGGAAAGAAGGTAGAAAATCTGTGTGAGAACTTAGATATGAAGAAAACAATGTTTGTATAATATCCACAACACAAAATGATTTCCACAAATTTAGTGATGTTTATTTTAAAACACAAGTACTCTTACTGAAACATCACTAGGATAGAATTATTCTTTTGTTTAGTAATATGTATTTTTCAACTTAAATTTATTAATGGATGCATTATATTTTTTCCTAAGAAGCATTTCCTCTTAATTTAAAAAGCTTTTCCTTAACTAAGAAAACCTTTTCCAGAGACTTTCCAAAGTCTCTCCATAAGTAGAAAGAGAATTTATAAGTTCTCTCCAACAACAGTTCTGTCAGTTAATACTTATATTATCAGTATTAACACTGCTTTGTATTCTGAATACATTAGCTCCCTTGCATGTGTGCAAATTTGTATTTTCTGAAAACTGGTGATGAAAGTTATATTAATTTCTGAACAAGGTACAGCTATAAAGAAATCCATATTCCCAACTTTAATTATTTAATAGAATATTACTATAAAAATATATTTTTTTCATGATAAGCAAAGAATTCATTCATTTGGTGTCATATTCAACTGAATGTTCTTCTACTTTAGAGCAGAAATTTTAATTCATAGTTTTTCTGCTAAACTTTTAAAATTTGATTTTTTGTTACTTCAGTTGTCAAGACTGTTTGTTTTCCTTACGAAATAGCCTGGTTGTCCTATGCAACAGCGATCCTCTTCCTGTAATTTCATAGTTCCTCCCTTTGGTTGCCCTTGGTTTACTTGTCTTGAAGAAAGCAAGGTCAAATCTGCTGTATTTATTTGTCTGGAAAATTGCCTTATCTAACAGAGAAAGGTTTATGTACAACTTAGCTTCAGCCATCTTTGTTATACCCCAAATTACTACATATAAAATTTCTTTTTGATGTAATTTAAATATAGATATTAGCTTTTTTATTACATTAATGACATTTGCCTTCAAGATTTTTTTGATCTCTCTCCTGCCACGACGCAGAGAGAGTCTTGTTATTAGCAGGATATTGACTGCATGTGTCAGAAGAGCTGGAGTTGAAAGGAAAATATAGGAAGAGATAGAAATGCGGTAAAAGTATTTTTCTAGATGCCTTAAGGCTGTTCAGGTGTTATAAATCTGTGCCTAATTGCCTTGTGGTTATTCAATTTCCTTCTCCAAAATAAAATTATCTAGCAGTTGAAAATCTCAAAACCTCATATGTTTCCTACTTGTCTCACAGTCATATTTATCATCCAGGTAGCCTTTTAGCTTTTTATTCATAAAAAGCAAGCAAACAAAAAGAGTTTGGCAATTTTCTCAGATTGTTACCACAAAGTAGTATTAATGAAGATACTTATGTAGTCACAGTTTATGTATAAATGTCATTTTTTATTGTGGTGGTTTTTGTTGCTGTTGTCGGTGTTTTTGTTGATTTGGGACTGTTCAGGTTTTAGTTTTTATTTTCTTCTGACTTTGTTTGTTTGTTTTTAATTTTTAAGCCCATATTTTTAGAAGAAATAATATTTTAATCAAAATCTAAAAATTTTATTTTAGCAATTTTCTTCATTCATGTTATGAATGTATAGACTTTCCTTATAAAACAAGCTGTTTCAGAAATATTTTCTTTAAATGAACAAAACATTTCCCAATATCCCTATATTTTATTTAAATAGGTTTTAATTTTCTTTTCCTTGGTATTACATACAGTAATTTCTTTCAGTGCAAAATGGAGTAAAAAGAAGTCAAAATATTAAATCAATATTTAATTAATAATAATAAATTAATAAAATAATTAAATCAAAATAGTAATGTTTTATACCAAGCATGCCATGAACTCTCTCTTTAAGTGACTTTATATGGTACAACATATAATTCAGGCAATTTCTCCCTTTATCTTCTTGAGAAGATAATTCCAAAATCAATTTTTTATATACTGCCACTCAGAGATCTCAATGTGGTATCTATAGATGTTACACCACAAATACACAATCATCTAATACAATACATGGTATATTTAGTTATTTAATTAAAATAATTTTCACATGAATAACTACTCTGCCACTGGCAATTTTGATACATATGACAGAACAACACTAATGCTTTAAATGGGAAAAACAAGGTGAATATTAAAAATTAAAAAGGCAAATTTTTTTCTACATTTTAATGAAACTAGTAACTAGAGCTAAGAAGGAAACACAGGACTAGCAACTTATCTACCAATCAACGGACTTCTTTTTGGAATGTGATGAGTCAGGACGTCATTTGGAGATATGAATATTAGAATATACATTACTATTTATCTCCTATAATAAATAAAACCTAGAGGTAAAAAAATTCAGATTTTTCACTTAAATAAACACTTCTTTGTATGAATGGGTTTCAGAAATGCATTGTCTACATGTTCTTATTTATGCAGGTGAGGAGGTCACGGGTTTTCTTATGGTAGTCTGTTGAAGTCAGCTATTATTCAAAATTTATTATGTTTCACTTTCGGTACTCCCTTCAATGACCATGAGTATTAGTTTCAGCTCTAAACTCTCAGATTAAGCATTTGAAAGCTGCAAGAGTTTTACACACTCTTCAATTACTTAATTTTTACTGCAAAAGATGTTGAAATCTTCAGCAGAGGTGCAGAGGTAGAACAATTTGCAGCATCAGCAGGAGTGCAAAATTCCGCCTCATGGGTATAGTCTCTATTTCTTGCTTGACCAACCTGAAACATCACAGACTTCCATATCTTAAGTATGCTGGGAAAAAAAAGTTCTGATGTTTCTTTTTCAAGAGGAAGTAAAACATGCTGTAAAAATGGAAAGCAAATATCAACTCACAAGGAAGTATTATTGCTATCTTCAGAGCTTTGGTAACCAGGGTTGGTGCATCTATGGACAAGAAGTCTGGTATGCTGTGGCAAAAAACCCTATACTGACTATAAAAAGAGCCTAGCGAGCCAAATTCAAAATTTAACATTTGTTTTTTAGCCATCAAATTTATGTGATAAAAATGTCTTGGTAGTTTTAATAAACTCCTCTGTGAAACTGCTAAATCAGAACTGAAGCGTTATTTAAGTGTATCATTGTCTCTCATGTTTTACCAAAGCTTTCCGCCTGTTAGACAAAAACTGAAATTAAAAAACTCTTTTGTACCAATTAATCTCCATTTGCTTATTACCTATGGAAAAACATCTGTTCTGCTGAGACACATTGTGTCAGGGTGGCTCTGCCCTTGTTTCCCTGAGGGGACATTCCTAAGGAAGGGCTGGAAGTCTTTATTTTTATTTCTTTATTTCGGAGGAATTATTTACATAAATAAATTCCAGAATGGAAGGCAACCTGATTTTATTCAAAACATCCATTTTGGGAGGCTGGAGTAGCTAAAACTGTTTTCTTCTAGTGAGAAGCATTTTGCTACTTAAGCAAGGATTCACTCATCTCTGCTTTAATTCTATGTTCAATTGAAATGCTATATTATTCATTACAACAACCATTAAATAAAACTAGTTTAATCACAATAAGTGTGAACAAAGTTGCGCTGCACAAGATGTGATGAAAAATCTACACCACCTCCATAAAGCACCATGATAAACCCATGAAAAAGTGCCACTATTCCTTTCAACAATATAGGCTCAACTGTAACCCAACTCCTTTATTTTTTTGTGAAAATAATTACAAAATATATTTGGAGGAAAGGATTTTTTATTTATTTCTAGAATATTCTACTTATTAATAATTTCCTGTGACTCTGTTCCATATGTAGAATGACTTACAAATAATTAGTGAATCCTTAATTAAGAACTCTTATGTCAATGAACATCCTCTTGTTTGACTTGGTAGACTTTATTTAGATTAGATCCCTAATTCTTATATATGGACAGAAATGCAAGTACAAAATAAATATTTTGAGCTAAGTTAAGCCATCTTGTGTGTAATATTAAAAAGAAAAAACAATCTACCAAAACCCAAACGAAAACAATAAACCCAAAACACACAGTCACAGAGTATGTGAGATTGGAAGAGTCCTCTGAAGATCAGCTTGTCCAGCTCCTCTCAAAGCAGGGTTGGCTACAGCAGGGTCCCAAGGACCACGTCCAATCTCTTCCTAAATATTTCCAAATATGGGGGCTTCAAATCCTCTGTGGGAAAGCAGTCTCCTCGCTTGATCACCCTCACAACAAACAAGCTACTTTTTAATGTTTAAACAGAGTTTCTTGAAACTCAGTTTTTTCCCTTTACCTGCTTTCTTTTTACTGAATACCAATGAGAAGAATCTGGCTTTGTTTTCTTAATGTCCCTGCATGAAGTATTTCACAATCTGTTAAATTCCCACAAGTCTACTCTTCTCCATCCAGGGCAATTCCAAGCCTCTCAGACTTTTCTGATATGTCAGAATCTCTAATACATTAAAATGATCAGCAATAATTTTTTAAGGCAATTCAATATATATTTTAATAAATAAGACCAATGTAATTTTCAGATACTTATTGACTATTACTTTTGATGAAATTACTAGGGCTTCAAAGGGTTTTAAGTATATGTGTCAGGACCAATTTAGTATTATTGGTCAGGTAAAAATATTAATTATAAATTTATTCCATAACAAGTATGTCACATACTTAGTTGTCTATATATTTGAAAAAGAGTATACAAAAGTATAAAATGCAAGTGCATTAAAAAGGTTCCTCTTGGCGTAGTATTTATTGACAATACACACAACTAGTTTATATTTGTATTTTATTCTGGTGAATCTGAGGGTTTATATTGTATTCTCCTTATCTGAATGGAACTTTCCACAAATTATTGTATCATTAAAAACAAATTTTTACTATTCTGCAATAACATGAAATATGGGTGAAATTAGAAATTTTCCATCAGAAATTCTGTTAGAAGTTGGAAAATTGTATTTTGGTAAATAATAACTGAAAAGAGTGAAATGTTCCTGTCTATGAGAGCAATATAGCTGTTACCAGTACCACACAGTAGCAAATGACAAGCTACTGGTCTAATGTGTCTGACGTGAATCAAGACAATTCAGAAAGCTTTATTTTGAATTTATCAGCAGTGTCAATTATATTAAAAAAATAATTCTTTGGAAATGAACAATAAAATGCACTTAATTACATAATTGTTCACATAAAATATAGTTCAATAGATTTTTAAATATTTCTAAAGCTGCCTTTGTATTGAAGCTACTGTTTAATTAAGGAAAATGTATTGCACTTGTAATTTTTTTACTCCACTTACTATCTTCTTGATTTTATTTTCTTAGATATGTCTTCTCCCTTTTGATGAAGTATGTACATTACATAAACAATTCATCTTCCATGTTTTCCAGTAGATAAGAAAAATTGCCCCAGGGTAATCTCTGCAAAATTACTATTGTTTATTAAAGCATTTAAATTATTCTCTATAATTGCTGATATCTCTTTGTCTCCTTCCCGGATTTATGCCTATTGAGCTTTGTTGAGCAACACTGAAAAAGAGCCTGTAACACTTGACTGTCTCCAACATAAGCAGGTTTTCATTTCACTAAAACTGACCCTTAGTCTGGCCATGACAGTCATCTTGCCCAATTAAAATTCAACTGCAATTAATATTAATGTTTCTTCTTCTTCTTCTTCTTCTTCTTCTTCTTCTTCTTCTTCTTCTTTTTTTTCTTCTTCTTCTTCTTCTTCTCTGGGACATTTTTTAACTAAAATTTCCTAGTCCTCTCTAATTTTTGAGTGATTCTTTGAATACTTTCCTTTATGTTTTTAATTTCTTCTTCTTAGTCTTTTGTACCTATTTTCTTTTCTACTTTGCCAGCACCATCAAGTGGCTGCCACTTCACTTATCTATCCCCATAGATTGTGCCACTAAATGCCTCCTCCTCATTAATCTTGCTTGCTTTTCATACATCTTCATAATTTTCAGATTCAGTAGCTTCTCCAGATGAACCCTCTTCAGCTTCCCCAAGTAGGTAACCCAAGTTCTCATTATGTAGCTACTCAGAGAATATGCCCTGTGATTCATTCAGAAAAAAATCAATATTAACTTTTTCTTTTCTTCTTTGCATTGTGTGCTTCAAAGTAAGCGCTCTGAAAATCTTGGCATTCTACTTACTGTAATGTCTGAATTACTGTGGCTTTTACTCTCCATTGTCACCAGGTGTGTGAAATATCATGGATGGATTTGCATTCAGAAAAGAACAAGAATGCTGAGATTGGTGTTTCTTTATTCTGTATACTCACAAATCTCACAGCAAAGGGAAGCCCTGGGACCACCCTCCAGGGAGGCAGCAGGGAAGACCCAGGCCTAGCAGGTCATCTACTCATGGATAAGACTTCAGATGTTTTTCCAAAGAGGGTTTGCATCGTCTGTGGTGTAAGTATTCAATGATGAAGAAATGTATGGATATACCAAATATAGGCACTAAATATTGCCTATTTTATACTTATTCCATACATCTGTGCATAGCAAAATTATCTGTGTTTTGTCTATATGTTTGCCAAGCCCTCAAGCAGTTGGGCATCCAGCTGTGAATATTTTGCTAGAGAGCTGAGTTAAGCAGTCAACATGACCTACTCCTTCTCATCTTTTATCTTTTATATTATAGTACATCAACGTAAGCCTGAAACTAGCTTTTTGTCTATAGTCGTTAATTTTTGCTTACTGATTTTTCTGATTTTTCTCCAGTAAATTATAAATTAAACAATCACTTTCAAAATGTCAGAGATGCTCAGAAAATTTAATTCCCCTTCTGTAATCTGCTGTTTAAAATTGAGGTCATACTTGAAAGATTGAATGTTTTATTGTCATCTACAAAGTCATCTTTCTTCTGTCCTCAAATTCACCTACCACTCTTCTCATACCTTAAAACAATCTATTGTGTTGCAGACATTAAGTTTTATTTTTCGCATGTTTCCATGGGCTTTGAATCCTGCTATTTTGAGTTTTAACAATTTAGACAGTGGAGAAAAATACAAAAGTTTACAAAAATAAAGCCTTTCTAACTGTATAGCTTCTTACTACACGTGCACGAAAAATCCTTCAGAGGACTCCAAACCAGACTGCATTTCTCTGCATAGGCACATACGAATGCTTATCTGTATGCATGACTTCATCCCTTCTTTTTTCCTTCTTTCCTAAAGAGTACCAAAAGAAGTTATTAGAGTTCATGTCAACATATTTTGAAGGCAGGTTTGGGGTTGGGTTTTTTCAAATCTAACATACACTATGATGTGTTTTGTAGAAATAAGATATATCACCTTACTATGTATACAACTTAAAGATACTCATTTTTCCTGTGACAAAACCTGTCCCTTCTATTTCTGATAAAGTTTTCAGAAAACCTTGGAAACTTTATAAATGTGTTAAATTTGATAGATATCATCTTTGAACTATTTTCTTTCTGCTTGCAAGTGAATATGATCACTGTTTTCACACTGTTGAAGCTACACAAATGCAATCTAGAAACACAAAATATTACGAAAGAGGTAATGTCCATTACGTTGTTAAGAATTAATTCCAAAAGAATTTGGAACAGCCGATCTTAATCTAAAATGCAACTGGATGGAAATACAATAGCGCAATATAAAGACATGACAAAATAAAACAGCAACTATTGCAAATTATACTTCTTTAAACAATAGAAAAATTGAAAAATATTGACATAAAATATAGAAAAATATGCAAATATAAGTTTCATAGCATTTAAGTGGCCAGCTTTATCAAATATGTTGTCATCTGTTTTATGACAGATAATACAGAATCTGCTTATTATTTTCATTCTAATATTATTTAGACATAAAATAGCATTTTTTCTCTTAGTTTGAAACTACTCTGTGCAGCAAAGTACTATGAAAAAAGCTCTGCAATGCTTCTATTGTGACTAGCCATTTCTTGAGACCTGCAAATTTTTGAATCTATGAAGAATTTAGGAAAAAGAGGCCCACAGTTGTTAGCATGCTTTGGTTCGTTGTCTTCTGCTTTTGTTGCAGGGTTTATAGCGACTCATACTAAGGTTTTCCCTGGTTACTGAAAAAAGTGGTAATCAATGGGTTTGGACTATCTGAGTTTTAGTATTTCAAAATTATTTCAGAATTACTTTATTTTCATATTTGAATAGAAAAGCCATTCATATGTTCATACATTCTCTTCCAAGTGTGTTTTTACTGTCAATGCAACATATAATAGATCTATACTATAATTTTCTTGGGAATCTATTCTATATTCATTCCACACTCTTCATTCTAACAGAACTTCATTTTCATTTGGCTTATGAGTGTATTCATCTCTTTTTCAATTCCGAGAAAACTTGAATATTCAGATACGATGTCTATTACCGTTGTCTCTATCTATAAAAGAAGCTAGCTTATCTATAAAATAGTAGTTTCATTTTGATCCACCACTTCTATTATTCCGTTCAGAAAATATCACAATATATGTAGCTTTCAGTTCTGTATTTCTGAAAAAAAAATTCATTTCTACTACTGCAAAATCTAAATTCAAAGGAAAAACCATAAAGAGTATATTAGATAAAAAGAAACTAGAGGTGTATGATGAAGTGCTATAATTTTAAGTACATTTTTATTAGCCAATTTCAAATATTACCTGGAAGTACTAAAGAGATTGCTTTTCTCTTCACAGAGGATGTTATACTGTAAGGAACATTACTGAATTCAGTGATGTGTATATACACAGAAGAACGTTCTACATCCCTAAGAATTCATTTGATTCTGATCATCATACTACTAAAAAAAAAGTGTGATTGTAGAGAAAGGGCAGAAACTTCACTAGTAATAAAATTAAGATAATTTTGAACAATAATGAAAAATATTTATATAGATATTACTAGGTTGAAAGATTGAGAGCTACATGAGCAGTCTGACTTTCAGTTCAAATGTCTAATCAAATTTATTTTGAAAATACAATGAACAATGCCATTATACTTTTTATTCTTTTTTGAAATATAAAGCACAGATTGCCATTTAATTGATGGACAGTGATATACTTGAGGCAAAAGGCAATATAGCTTGTACTTCCACATTTCAGTGTGGATTTTCTTTTGCTGTTCCCCTCCAATTATCAGTGTGCAGCACTGTTTTCACATCTTGTCGCTCTCACATATATCCTTGTAGAGTGCTACCAGTTCTATTTACAAAAGAAAAAAAAAAGAAAATGGTCTTAAAAAATCAAGACAGTTTCCCATTGTTTTCCAAGAGTACAGTGGTTACAGAGTCACATAGGTTCTGTCAATGTTTCATGTGTAATTCTGCTGATCTATACTAGCTGCTTACACAAATATATCCTTTGTATGTTCATAACATCTTTTACAACAATTTTTTGAAATCTCTTGAATTGTCTAACCAAGTCTTAACTCATTCTGTAGCAAGGCTCTTATATAAGTATTTGATTTTCCTCTCACTTTTCTGTACTGAAAATTCAAACACTCACTGTGTCCAGAAGGGTTCAAGAGTGCCTGGATACAACACTTAAGGATATGGTTTAGGGGTGATTGTAGTGGTTCTAGGCTGGTGATTCTGGGATTCCCTTTCCTCTCCTTTGTGTTTTGAAGTTCATAAATGAGAATTATTTATGAAAAAAGATTTTAATGATAGGTTTTAATGATCAGGGAAAAGATTTCTAAAATTCTATATTTGTAAAAATCTGAGTAAAAAGAAGAGCAGCTTGGGATTTTTATTGAGTTAGATGAATACAGTTTTGAGCTGCTTGCTTTAAGCTGCTTCTGAGCAGCAATATTAATAGATGAATATCATTACTATGAACATGGTAAGATGTCATTAAAAAGAGTATCTTTAAATTAGGAAAAGTTTGTAACACCAAAGATTTTTAAAAATATAGTATGTTATTTTCCATTTTGTAGTCTTCAGGGGGAATCAGCTCTAAATTTAGATTTAATACTAAGCATTTATGTATCTAAAAGGCTGATATCCAAATCTGATAAAGTTACTTAAGGATATTTCTATTGCAAAAGAACAAAAATAGCTTCTTAAACATAATAATTTGATTGGGCATTGCTTGTCCTAAGATTGAATGAATTTCCTTTTCAGTGTATTTATTTCTCCCCAGAGATTATAATAAGGATTTTGAGTGACTAGCTCAGACTTTGAGATGCAGCTTGAAGGTATTTTATTTAATGTAGATGACTTATGCATCTTTTTAGCAGGAAAAAAACCAAACAGGTAAGCAGTGAAGATGCTCAGTACTTGAGAAAATCAGTCAGCTACTTATTTACAGACAGAAAGTTACTTCTGAGTTTCTATCATTGCAAATGCCCCAGTGTCAAATATTTAGGCCAAGATTTAGGTCAGAGATTTTCAAGTTACATTTACTCAGGAAGGAAATATTTTGTATTTCTTGGGTATACTACCCTAGCTATAAAATATGCAAGTGAAAGGAGGGATAAAACACATTATCTGGCTTTACTTACCGTGCACCCCAATTTTTTTAGACATAGACAAGCAAATGCATCAAAACCATCAGAAAATAGAGGAATACTTAATGTATAGATTCAGCAAGGGATCATGAAGTGCAAGAAGGCCAGTTGCAAGGTCATGCATCTGGGTGGGGCAATCCCAAGCCCAAATAAAGGCTGAGTGGGGAATGGATTGAGCACAGCCCGGAGGAGGGCTTAGGGGTGTTAGAGGATGAAAAGCTGGACATGACCTAACGACGTGCCCAGAAGGCAAATAACATCATGAGCTGCATCACAAGAAGCATGACCAGAAGGTTGAGTGAGGTGATTCTCCCCCTCTACCCTCATGAGATCCCACTTGGAATGCTGCATCCACTTCTGGGACACCCAGCATGAGAAGAACAAGGACCTGTTGGAGAAAGCTGGGAGGAAGTTGATCTAAGAGCTGGTTGATCTAAGTTGATCACTAAGTTGATCACAGAGCTGGAGAACCTATCCTATGCTGAGAGAGTTAGTGTTCAGCCTGGAAAAGGAAAGGCTTCAGGACACCTTCTACCAGCCTTCCACTATCTGAACGGGGGCTACAAGAAAGCTGGAAAGGGGCTTTTTACGAACTACTTCAAACTGAAAGAGGGTAGATTTAGATTAGATATCACAAAGAAATGATTTCCTGTGTGGGTGATGACACTCTGGAATAGGTTTTCCAGAGAAATGGGGGATATCCCATCCTTGGAAGTACTCAAGACCAGATAAACTGGGGCTTTCAGCAGCCTGGTCTATTGGATGGTGTCCTTGCCCATTGCAGGAAGGTTTGAACTAGGTGATATTTAAGGTCCTTTCCAATCCTAATTATTCTGTGATTCTATGAAAATAGAAGTCTTAAAAATCCGATCCAATCTTTTAAATATTGTGTATCAGTGAACAGGTTGTACAAAGCAGAATTCATACAGCAGTTATTTAATTTTAGGTGAGTACCCAGAAAAGAAGAAGGAAAGAGGAGCAATGTCCTTCACTCCCATACTGTTCCTAGATCAGATTTTCCCCTATTTAGCTCAATCTAATTCGGAGTCTATATGCTGGGGGGTACTTTTTCCTATGTTTCCCACCTCTGGTTCTCTCCTTTTCTGCTGTCCTGTCTTTTTTCCCATTTACTTCTTCTTGAACCTGCTGATATTTAAGGACAGCATAATCCTCTTCTAAATTTTTGTCAGGTTAAAGTGATACTATGTGCTCAGAACCGATGTGCTCTGGGAAGATGCAGTTCTTTGGTTGCCAGCTGAGCTTTAATAAGACATCTGTAGATTTCACATCCATCTAGAACAATGCAAATACTGCAAGGAATTTTGGAGTTTTTTTAGAGTTTTATGTTCATACACAAATAGCAGAAAGTAGGTTTATATGTTTTGCATTTTTTTCATGGAACTAGTTGAAATTGTTTAAAACGTATAATCTAGCACTTCAAGAATAATAAACATTGAGACGTCAACATTCAGTTTAGAAATAAAACACTTAAAAAAATTAAAGCTTGTAATTTACCATGATAAATAGCAACATTCTACTGACAACTTCATTGTACTTTACGGCTTATAATAAACTTTTGTTCTAGCCATGGTAAGGAAGAGACATGCATGAATGGACACACAGACATTGCAAGACTAAGGTTTTTTACTGTAGTTCTACCTGTATTTTTTAAGTGTAGCAAGGAAACTTGTTTTTAAAGATAGATTAGTTTCAAGTAAGTTATGCTGGGTCTCAGGTAATAAAGAACTACAGGGAAGAGTGATAACCAATACCTTTGTAATTCCTATGAGGTAAATTTTAGCAGTACATTATGAAGGTTGAACTTCAAATAGTATTTGAAACTGTTAAAGGAAGCACGCTCATTCACAGCATCAGTGGATGTTACACTAGAATTAAAAAGTCTGCTTATGAGATGTTTTCAATTATCTAGAATATGAATTTACTTCATGTAATTTATAGGCATTCAAAGTGATATTCTTCTGAGCTAATCTGAGATTCTTAATCACTGCCCCCTTTGTAGTTAATACAGACATTCCTCTAACCTATTTAAAGATTATTCCTGTGTTCTGATTTACATGTGAGGATTTTATCTAATTAATTATACCTTGGAGATGATAACAGTGGTCAGTTAAGGTAATACCCCTAGTATAATTTCTTTAATATCCAAATGCTTAGGATCTTAGAAGTGGATTCTATTTTAAAAAGCTGGTACTAAATAAAAGCAACAGACACATAGAAACAGAAGACAATCGGTGAGAGAATCTGGAAAGAGTGGAAGTACTGTGTAGAATTAAGATATCTCTGAGAAACTCTGAATTGCCTAATTATCTCTGCTTTTCAGAATCGTGGCCTACAGGGACTGTGTAACTCAACCAGGCAAGTCCAGTAGATATCTGTACAGTCAGATGTGAAAACTTCAGACATTCTCTGTCAGCTGGTTCTGCTGATGCTAACAGCCCAATAAGAAAACAGGAGATAATATGACCTTGTGAAAGTCTCATCAACTACATTCCAAAAGTAAGAGGAAAACACTGCTGGGTAAAGAGAAGGAATAGAGACATGAAGTAAGGGAGGGAGAGAAAAGAGGGAAATTAGGAAAATTGAAAACAAGCACAAAGGCAGTGGGGATTTTGGGCCTAGATTATTATGTGCTTTATTAGGAGAAAATTTAAGGAATCACACGAACAAATTGAGAGTGAACTTTCTTTTCTGAACTCCAGTGAGTTGCTTTTGGTTGTAATGAACTCAAATCAGGTACCACTTAAAGTCCCCTAGGCTTCAGTGTGCTGCTTTAAATCCACTCAAAGGTTTACATTAGCCATTAAGAAGTGCAGACACTTAGAGGATTTCTGCTTGAAAAAATATGTCTTTGTTTATTTTAAAGACTTGATTTTAAGAGTCATCTGTCTGAGTAGTTGCCTTTGGCTCCTTATCTCTGAGCCCAGATTTCAACACTCCTTTATGTTCACAACAGCATTATGCCTTCTCTGATGGTTTTCGACAATTCTTTGTAGAATTTTATCACTCTTTAGCCCCAGAATGAAGATGAGCAAAAATGTGTATATAATTAAGTGCAGAACTGCCCATGCAAGACGTGTATTCATTGATGCTGTATCACTGTTTCTGAATCAGACTTCCATCTTTCTTAATGATATGTCTGGGTCTGCTGATATGTGGTGTAACTATTTTGACTGATTTTATGTGAATACAGTCCCAGAATACTGCAATAGCTTTTGCTCAGTTACTATTCCTTTTTGCTTAACAATTTCAGTCTTAAAACCAAAACCCATTGAAGATCAAGCAAATATATACTGAAAAGTTCACAAAAATACTACTTGTGGACCTCAGGATTGTTTGTGACAATATGATACAAAAGCACCATGTGCAAAACTGTTCATAAAATTACAGGACTCTTGGCTGCTGGAAGAGAATTACTCTTTGTTCAAGAAACTTAAAGCATTATTGTTACCCTTCTCTTTCCATTTTTCTAACACAGTCTAACAGTGAGAATCAAGCTACAGGAATTGCAATCATAATCTAATCCTCACTAGATTATGGACTTGGGTTATCTAGAATTAGCATAGAAATTACAAATGTTGACTCCCCTTTCAGGTATTTTGTAGAAAACTTCTTTTGTTTCAAAAGTGAAAAATGGCAACAAGTTAAAGACACAAAACTGAAATAGAAATTTTATCTGTTAATGAAATGATTCCATGTTCAAACTTTAGACTTGATTTTAAACTTCGCTCTAAAAAAAAAAGGAACTGTGTTAGCATTTTTAACCTTAAAACGTTGAGTGTTCTGAAGTTGAAAAAGATGCTTCCACTCAATATGGTTGACACGTTGGCAGAGTATAGAGAGACATAAATTGAAAATAATAATACTTAAACACAATGTAATGTGAAGCCAAACTCAAATGCATGTTAATATTTCTTTGCTGGAAAAAGGGTGACACCAAATAGTTTATACCAATCAGTCTATTCTTTGAATAATTGTGTCTTCTTTTTTAAGGTCATTTATGTCAGATCTGGTTTTTTTTGTTTGTTAAAATATTAAATATTTTGATACCATGAAAATATGAGCCTTCACATTTGAATATGAGTCATGAAAATGCTGATCCTAAACTCTGTCTAATAGATTGAGCATCCCAATTGGAATGAAATATTCCCACAATCTCAATGGAAATAGCAATGCCTCCAGTACACCTGTTACAGTTTGAGAAGTAGAGTGAAGATTGTTTCGCAGCTGACATTCTAGAAGGGGTGGAGTAAATTCTGTGAATAAGGAGTTTTTACAGCATTCAAAATTAAATGGGCCAAAAGAGCAATCTTTAGCATTGCTTTACACAGTTTTTTCTGAATTTCCAACACGACACAAATGCTGCTTCTGGTCCTTCTTCCACTCCCCCTATAGCACCTGCATAGCCTCTCAGAGCTGCCATGCATTTTGACATAGTAGCCACTGTACATCAGCTGCAGAGAAGGCACAGCATGTTTTCAATTTGAGCTGTCAAAAAAAAAAACATGAAGGAAGGGGAACAGTTCTGAAAAAAATCACAAATTTTATTTGTGTTTCATCAGTCAATCTATATAGCTATGAAAATGTTGATAGAGGAACCAATCATGCCCATGCATCCAAATCAAGTTTTAATAGTGAGCTTCATTGATTAATCCTTCTTAGAGGGTGATATTATTCTCAATTTTATTTATTATATTTTGATATTTTATATGCTGGTGGATAGGGTTGTCTTCAGCAAGGACTGTAGTTAAGTTGATTTCACTAGCAGAAACACTGGCACTGTACGCATTAACTCTTTTGGTGCAGACAGGACACTTACTTTCCTTTTCATAAATTTACATTATTTACATTTTTAGATGTAAATTTTAGATCTAAAATTTTTTAGAATTTCACATTATTTATTTCTTCAGTCTAAAGTAGCCTTGGAAATAGGAACCAAAAATCTGGTATTAAATCTGGATTAATTGGTATTGCAAAATACACTTCTGTTTGTCACTGAATTTAAATCAAAGTGAAATAGTAGGAGATATGGACCAGGAGCATTTTTTTTACATAATCATGTCTACAAATTCTGTTTTCTTTCTGTAGATGCACCATTCATCTTAGTTTTGATATGATTGTGTTAAGCAGGAGACGTAGATATTTACAAATAGATAAATTTTTATGAAGTGGAATGCTAAGACTCAAAAATTCAGTAGCTATTTCTCCTTTTTCTGCTCACTACTGGCCCTTGAAACCAGTGAGGAGGCAGAAGTGAAAAAATAGCCCTGTTTCATAATTTTTTATCAGTGAAGGCAAAGAAAGCATTCTGCACCCAACTCCGAATACCTAGGTGAATAATTTGGCAATTTGGAGCAGATTTTGATTATAATTTCAACACATGGAGGAAACGATACCACATTTTTATTTTATATCAAACAGATAATTCCAAAATATAATAGCCTTTTGATCATCCACGCTGCTTTGAGTTCCTTTCTCTGATTGGAGTTTCATAAATAACACGATATATTGCAAAAAGAAATAAGTAGCAATCCATATTTTCCTCAGCTTCCTTTGCCGTTTTCATACTAAGCTGTTTATCATACTGATGATGATACTCACCATGAACATCACATTCCCAGCGTTCAAGAACCGTTTTTTATGAGTTCCTACGTAAGAGAATTGGAGCAGATGTGAAGCATCTCCATAGTAGTCTGATGAGGTTTTTGTGACTGAGATGTGATTGTTCACTGGAAAATTTCTTGTCTCTCTGAATACCTAGAAGGATAGAAAATGCTAGTACATTGTGCGTGTTTACATTTATGTTATCCATTAGTCTTTTCCCAGCAGGAAATAAATAGGTGTACTCTCAGAGTTACAATCAAAGTCTGATTATCTTGTGTAGTCCAGGGAACCACCTTAATGAAATTAAAAATCTCAAGGAAGAAATGGTGCTGTGCTATCTTTTCATGGTAAATTCACACATGTCATATGTCAGATAGATATCTAAAATTTCATGAGTTATGTGCTATCTCATCTGGAGGTAGCAAAGCTCTGTTTGAGACCTTAGCCTTGTGGGGATTTGTGCTCCAGTGCGACCACATGCTTACAAAGTCAGGTATTTATGTCACAAGTTCCATCTCTGATGCATTAATATCCCCCAACATATAACGTGCTAAACAAGGTGGGGGGGTAAAAGAGATGAATGAACAAAGATGAAGCTGATCCATGGAGCTTCATTTCTATTACCAATTATTATCATTTTGTGGTTAACAGTTAGGGGGGAAGGCGTTTTTTTCTGATTCTCTTTGTTTGTTTTCTAATCTGAGAAGAAGGCATCTTGTTAACTATTTCTCCTGCCTTATTTTGACTGTTCTCTTTTCTTAATTTTTAATTCATTGTTATTTTTTATTGCTTTTTAAAAGCTTTTTTCTATTTTACAGTTCTCTAAGCACTGCATAAAACCAAACATGCTTTGTAGTTAGTGATTAATCTTTTAAGCAGAATTAGTGCAACTCATTCAAAAAATACAATTCAAAAGGCAAATCTAAAGTGCTACAATTCATCACAGGGAAATCAACAAGGCTCTGAGCAGAAAGTAGTGATGTTACTGTTATTTCTGGGCTTTGGAAAAACAAAGCGATAAGTTATTTATGGTATTGAAGATACTGAATGTTACTATTCTAACTTTCCTGAATCAGTTAGAAAACAGACTACATCAAAAGTCTCAACTGCCCTGCCTTACTCCATGTTCCTGCCACTGGGGTCAAGTGAGATTCACTGCTGTACTCAATTGTGGATGTATTGAGCAATCATGTTCCACTGGCCAGGAATTGAATGGTGAACAGGAACATCTTCTCAGGCCATCCCTGTATCTCTCTGCTTTGTTTCCATCCTCTTTAAGAAGCAGAGTTTCAAGGAAGGCAGCAGAATGGTTGTTTATCAGGACAGAGCAAGAAATTTCAGATGGGACAAGGAGAGTGAGAGGTAATGCAGATCATTGTTAAGACATCAGTGAAAGAAGCAGCAGATCTGGACACATACTATTAGCTTTCTTTTTTGTAAATAAAGAGGAAGCTTAACAGTTTTCTCCCAGCAGCTCACTCCCCTATTCAAGTCTATTACACTTGACAAAGCTTTGGGCTGTGGACAGATCTGTTTCTGAGATTTCAGAGGCAGCAACAGCTTCAAGGATAACCAGCTCAAAATATAGGGCAAATGGTCTGCATTAAACGCACGTGAACTGAAAACCGGGAATTACACTACGGTTTCACGTGTGAATGTCACACGAATTCTGAAGTTAAAGAGAAATCACATCGTGTTAAATGATAAGTTTTCTGTTTTTACATTCTTGCAGTTCTCTATACTATCTCAATCTATACTAAAGCCTGCTATAGCCTTGTAATATATCTTTTAAACTAGTATATACCTTTTATTGATTCATGACATTATATCTGGAAAATTGTTGAAAAATTATTTTCAGAATGAATTTTCACAACTTTTCTTCTTTATGGACATTGAAGAGATAGTGGGTTTTCACAATATGTAAAATGAATAGCTGTAATGAAAGACACCAAATCCTACTCTTCTGATTGTGTGCATTCTTTTTAACTCATGTAAACACATTTGGCATTCAAGTTTATTATTACTTGAATTCTTGATTCAGTTCATTTGTATGTTATATGTGATGTGACATATCACTATCTTTGGTTTGTTTCTTAACCATCAATCTGATAAATTTATGTGGTCTCCTAATTCTTGTGTTAGAAGAAATAATGAAGATTTTTCCCTTTTCTTTCCTTGTTTCTGTTTCACAACCTATAATAATTTTTCATTTCAAGCATTTCTTATGTTAATTCATATTAATTTCATCTCATATGGAATTCATCCTATACATCCAAATATCTTTGTTTCCTCTACTTAATATCTTCAGTTTTACTAGATTATTTTTGAGATAAGTTGCCTTGAATGAAAAATGGAATTAAAGGATAACGCAGGAGAGTCACATAGCTATTAGTCTATTACTTAATGAATATCTCTTGATTCTTAAATTTTTCTTTGCTGCCAACAGTTAAGCATATGCTTTTATAGAACTATCTTGGATATCTGTAAGATCTTTTTCTGATTAATATATATCTATTTTGACCATGTCTATACTGCTAAATGAAGTAGAACAACATTCCTAGCTTCCAAAATAAATAATACAAAACACAGAACATTCACAAGGTTTAGAAGCTACATTTTTTCCCCTTTCCTTTCTAAAAGTTTTTTTTAATCTTTTCTTTTTTTTAAAGATCCAAAACAAATTTTGGGAATATGCTAACAGTCAGGGGTCTAGTACTTCATCTCATTCTCTCTTCTTTTTTTTTTAATGGCAATAAAGGTTTAAATTTACAAATGGAGTTTTAAAGTCCATCACTGCAGTGAGAATAGTTAAAAATGCTTTTCTTTATGTATCCATAATTTGGATTCATGTGAATTTCTTCTCATCTTTTCATTTTATCATTGATTATTTTAGTTCTGATTACTTTGAAAATGTGATATTAGAACTCACTTGTTGTTGTAATAGTAGAACTATCTTTGCTATTGTTCCTCTTTTTTTACATAATTTCACAGGTATGATGAATAGGACAATTTTCAGTACAGATCACCATTAAATTTGTCCATTCTTTCCCTTTATTTCCTGCAATAAAGTTACTAATGTGTGAGAAGGCAATACATTTTACATCTAACAATTCTTAAAACAGTTTAATTTTCTGAAGTGTCATATGAGAGTAACTTTGAAAGTCAAAAGTTTAAAAATCTAAGCTCATTTTATCAATATCAGGCTTATCTGAATGCTTTATGGCTACTTTAGAGAACTCTGAAAGACAATTTTTCCTTGTTTTCCCCACCAATCTGTTCTTCACACCCACACTGAAATCTTTCCTAAAAATTATTTTCTTACTTTCCTCCTCCTTATCATCTGAAAATAAGGCAAATTTAGATGATAGTTAACATACCAGTTAACAGTTTGGTAATTCAATATTTGATTTTTTTAGAACTTTTGTTTGAAATAATTTAGTTCTATGCCTTTTATTGATATGCTCTGAAAGTATACTGCAAACACATCAGTGTGTGGTATTTTCTTATATCTTACCCTATAAATACAGAATTGTGGAATAAGAATCTCCCTAAACACATTTGCTGTGAATGTTAATACAAATAATTCATCTAGCATTTCTATTATGTTCTTTCCTTCAATTTGAGATGATTCCATATTTTTGAGATGATCATGTGTCAATCCTACCACCTCTCTTCAAAAACTTCTATTTCTTATATGCTGGAATAAGTTTTTAGTATTAGTTTTAATGCCTATAGCTAGTTTCTCATTAAATCTTTTTTGTACAGCCTTATAGCTTTAAAATTCTTAAACTAGTTTCATGTTCCACTTATGAAAGAGAATTTTCTAGTTTTTCTAATCTCTGTCACTAAGTATGTAACTATCTTTCTTTCTTTCTTTCTTTCTTTCTTTCTTTCTTTCTTTCTTTCTTTCTTTCTTTCTTTCTTTCTTTCTTTCTTTTCCTTTCTTTTATTTTCCTTTCTTTTATTTTCTTTCTTTCTCATCCTTTTGAAGTCATTGCTCTAGATTGTCTCTTGAAATGGATTTATTCTATTGTGTTTCTATTGTTGTTCTTATCTGTGTTAACTGAATACATTATGAAGATGGTTCCTTTAGTAAACTTAAGGATTTTCTGAAAATAAATGCTTGGATGCTCAGCAAGCAATAAACAGTATTATACTTCAAGAAAATTGTTGAAACATGAAATGGCATGAATAACAAAATACTGTGAACTAAGTGCATCTGAAATGAACCAGCTTTTAAAAAGAGTCAGCAAATAATTTTGAACACAATTACCTGAAAACACAGTGGAAATGTAGTTAGAAATTAATAACAGCAAAGGAAAAAATCTTGGAGTGCAGCAGATAAGAGTTTGTACTTGTAACAAACAACACTTCTTAGCTATGCTTATGGCAAGCAGAAATATCTTGGCAGATGGCAACATCATTGTACATTACCAATATAAAATTCAGTTAGTAATATTTACATTTCAGTATCCATAATTCCTTACTATCTCTTTCAGGTAAAGAAAACTGTTAGGTTCCATTCTTGCCCTCTGAATTTAGGGACTTCAAGTTAACACCTGTTTTAATGAAATTTATGTGACTTAAATTAATGTATTTAAATTTGAGAAAGGTGTCTAAAACAAATGAGATGATCTTTGCACACAGTCCTTACCTAACACATTTATCCCTGCTGATGGTCATGTAAGTTGACCGATTTTCACTGGGTGGCTCCCCAAGGGAGGCCCCAACTCTTTCTGGTAACACTGCAGGATCTTACAGGAGCATTCATGGTCAGAGAGGATGTGGCACACAGTGTAGCAGCCTCTGGAAGTAGAACAGAGATCCCTTATTATCTTGTTTGATTAATAAGTGGCTAACCTTGCTTCTTACTGAAACTTCTCTCAGCTTTTTACTGAAATATCAGTAAAATAAAACAGTTTCTTTCTGTAATGTCAACAAAAATAGAAGTAGTGAATAAGCGCTGCCTCTCTGATGTGTCAGTAGAAAAAAGACAACAGGACATGGGACACTTTTTAACTTATTTTATAGAGTAATTATCATATTTATTAAAAACCTTGATTATTTTTCTCTTAGGAAAAGAAGTTATTTTACAGACAAAAAATATCAAGTATGCTTATAAATAATGCATTTAAATATTTTCCTTTAATCAGTTCTAATATGAGATTTGCAATTAGTTGCAAGTATCTGACAAAGTCTTTTTTTATTCTTAGCTCTGCAAATAGCATAAAACCTTCATTCCACCAAGGTCTTGCCATATTTATTACTTAGATTCGTGTTATAAATCTGAATTTCACAATATAGCGGAAACAACAACATGATACAAAAAAATTTGGTGTGACATAAAGTGTGTTTCAAACTGATATCCAGAAACTTCAACAAAACAGTAAGAGATCAAATACTTTAATTATTCTTATTGTAGATTTTATTAAAAGAAAAAAAAAAAGAAAAAACTTGTGTTTTACATGAAAGAGGAGTGAAAATATTTTCTACTGTGTTTCTTTTAGAAATACAGATATGAAATACGAAGGAGAAGATTACCAGGTCAGCTTCATGAGAAAAGAACATAATTCTCTGCTCTATTAAAATATTACTTTTTAAAAAGAAAATAAAGTATTCAACAAGACTTGTAAATGCACTATGAAATTTTAATTCCTCTTTCTCCTTGTTAAGGTTATGTGGAAATATTGCAGTCATCTGAGAATTGTATTACTGTGAAACATATCACTCATGTCAAAAAGATAAAACATGATAATGTGCACTTGGCACCTAGGCTAAATGTAAATTCTATTGAGAGCTTTTGTCTTTTATCAGGTCATTAAAAAATTCAATATTCCTTGATAAATTTTACCTAGGAATAGACTTGAACTAGAAAAAATATACTAAAATCCCGATTCATCGACCTCTACCAAAAGTCATGAAACTATTTTTTTCATTGTGTCCTGACTTAATAATTTCAAAGATAAGCTTCTGGTTTACAGTCTCACTTTTTATGATTGGAAAATACTTTTCTTTCTTTTTATTAATTGCACTTTCCCTGTATTCCCACTGAATTTGAAACTGGGAATGTCTGTTATTTCAATAAATTAGATTCTCCTTATATATTATTTGAACTATTGATGCCTGAAGTGGCCACCTAAAAACCAGAGACTAGACAGGAATAAGGGAATAAAGGTAGGTATTTATTTGAAGGGCCTTCAAATGTACACCCTGGGCAGGCCAAAGGCAACACCCAAGATGGATCCTGAGTCACGAGTTCTTCACACTTTTATAAGTTTGGTTCATTTGCATATCAGGGCTAATTCTCCAATTAAAGCTTCAGTTAATGATGTAATTTCCTCAAGCTTACCCCCCTTCCAAAGATGTTGATGTACGCATTTTTGGGCCTAGGACGGTCTGGGTGTCCTTGGAGAGCAGGCTTGGAGAGGCTTTGTTATGTTTATTTGGCATAAGAGAACAGAAGTTAGCAGGCTACAAGAAACTTCAGAGTTACATGCTAGGCAATACCGGATTTGAAAAATATAAAAGTTAAAACCTAAGGCATCACTATTGATAGTATGTGCAGAAATTTGCTTGAAAGTTTAGGCAAATTCAGAATGCAGGTGTTGGGCCTAAACAGTTTCTGTGACGTTTCAGAACAACTCTGTGTAAGCCCCTGGGGCCTCTTTAGATGATTGGAAAGATCTATGGGCATAGAATATTCAAAGGGGTAAATTCTAGTGTGAAAGAACCAGTTTCTTTCAGGGAACACCTGACTTGTGGGCCCTTGTCTGAGTTGCTCTTTCTGACAATCAACAGAAGGCCGTGGACACTATGTTATGGTAATTCCTTGGAGAGATGCTCAAGATCATGTGAACAGTATTTAATGGAATGTTAGGAGTGAATCAGCTTTGGAACCAGGTAGCTTCTCAAGCCCTTCAGATTCTACTCTTTCAGTGTTGTAACTGTGGTTAAAAATGCCCCAAAGGGAAAAGAATTGTGTGTAAGAATTGTGGCCTGAATGTGGAAAATATTTTTCATACTGTTTCATGGTTGTAAGGCTGTTAGCTTCCATATTTTTCCTCCTCAAGCCCAGTAGACAGTTCCAAGTTTTTATCTTTCTACTTTTTTCATTCTGTGAATTAGAGAAAGTGAAAAACTTTAATGCATCATGAGAGTCAGTGAATTGAATTGAACAAAACTCCCATAAGGAAAGAACTTACATCAAGGTTGCTGAGATTGATTATGCCGGAATTTGATAGGTGAACCTAGAGTTCCCCAATCCAAAATCTGTTGGTGAAGAAGGAAAAAGTTAAAAATAAATAAATTTTAATCTTATTTATATCAGTACTATATATTTAGTTGTCCCATTTTACTGCACACAAAATATATTTATTGTATACGACATCTCTGGTAGTCATCAAATTTCCTGTCTTGGAACCAGCTTAGAAAAATCCATACAGAGAAATATTTTGCTTTCAGTGGACTTTGATGCACTCCTGGGCTGAATTCAGAGTATAATCTGTAGAATTTATGTGGTTTCAAAGTCCAGGTGCTCCAGTTCTCTGATGGTGCAATATGCCATCTTTTGCCAGCTTTCAATTTGTGAAATATCAGTAACACAAATCTTAAATCTTCAGAATTTTGTAGGAGTTAGCTGAATAAGAGTCTTATAGAAGTATGATGCAAGTCAATAAAAGCTTCTGTAGCATTAGGAATGTGCCCAAAGCTGGTGTTTGTATTATTGGAACCCTGTCTCCCCTCAGTTTCTGAGTCGAGCACATGCTCCAGCAATGGCTACGCTTCAGTCAGGTTTGGGACTGCATTACCTCAAATTCCCTTGTGTTGGAGCCAACCTGGAGCCACAGTAGCTGTGAGAAGGCTCTGATTTGGACAGTGAGGCACAAAATGGTATGTAACTTGCCACTGCCTGTGAGTTTAGTTTCATCCAATAGTCAGTGACCTTTTTCTTCAATAGGGAAACATACTTAAATTATACTACACCAATTTCTAAAGCATTACTGAAAGACTTGTATGCTTGGTTTGGGTTTTCTTCTACTTCTCCTAAATGTATACACTGGCTTTTGGACATGCCATGTATTTAAGTAGGCACAGTGCAACATAATTCCTACATTTCTCTTTTCACTGGTGAACATGGACCATGACTTTCTTCTTGCCATGTATTTATTGCAGGCTCTGAATCATGATAGAAATTTTCCAGTTTCATTTATAAACATATTATAATATTTTTCCCAGAAAAAAATAGCTATAATTTTATGATGATCACAATTATTTTTAATTTCTGTTGCCCTGGGTTTTTGCTAAAGCCTTCTGTTTTCAACCTTGGAGTCAGATTCTTTCACACAGTTCATGTAAATAATAGCCAATGTTTACTTAACGGTATTTTCTGTTTTTCATTCCTTTTGTGATAAGAGAACCCTGATGAGCACCTTTCTTCTCCAGTGGGATTGAGAAGGAAGTGACATGTTCTCCAATCCCTTGTGGAGTTGGGACGTGTATAAGAATGAGATAATGTAAACAATAAAGGTCTTTATTCCTTCCTTTCTGCTGAACCTGGCAGGTCTGAGAGTGTCTTTATTGTGTCTTCTCAGACACAAATTTCTAATTTAGGATTCTCATATTTTAAACCAGTGCTTCAGAGAGAAGCAGGATATGAGATTTATATGCAACTTTCTCTTGCAAAAGATAGAACGGAGGAGGCATTGACATTTTCATTTGATATCAACATTTTTAACTTCAAATGTACAGTACAGGAATATTAGCTATCTTGCTGTTGCTTTTGTGAAATTTTTGTAATTACAAGGGAAACATGATGCATTACTGGTATATTTTAAAACACTTTTGCTAATTACATATTTATACACAGTGATTTCTGTATCCCTTAGGCTTTAATTAATTTCTCTGCTATTACTTGCAAGTTTTTAATAAGATACTGAACTTGCTGAAGCTTCTACTGGATATGATTTTGTAAGTAAATGTTTGACCTTTTTTCCCCTCAGAAAAGTAAGAATAAGCATAAGTAGATAAGTATCTCATTTTCTTGACTTTATTTTGCAGAAGGATAGTTTGGAGGTGATTTCCAATGGGTCCAACACTGTTTTGAAATTAGCTTTTCTTGTGACAGTCCCACCCAGTTGATAGTATGCAATTGTTTTCCTCTAGTGCAAATTTGCATTCCCATAGGAGAAATCCATCAATGAGATGATTTTCCTACTGTCACATTTGGTTGAAACTGAGAAATCTGTGAGAAGACTTTATGCACTGCTGTGTTCTTGCCAGGGGAAAAGGTTAAAAAGCAAATGTTTTCCCTATTGTCTTCCACAGCCATATCTGTGCTCTTCATTTCATTTTTATCTCAAATCGCAAAAGATGTTATTTTTAATTTAGGATGTCAGAAGAAGAAAAAAGAAATAAGAAAAAGAAAAAGAAAAAGAAAAAGAAAAAAGAAAAAGAAAAAAAGAGTCCTAGGTTACAGCATAACATGTAACAGAAAGTATAGATTCTACTATCATCACAAGCTGTCAAAGCAGGTGGGGCAGTACTCGTCATCTCCGACGACAACTCATCCTTGATAATTCCCTCCAGGGGCTATCTCTGTTTAATGAGCCATCAAGGACCCACCACATGACTCACAGAATTACATCAGCCCATGGTGAGATGCTCCGCCCAGGGGGCGGAGCCAAGCATTCCCACCTGGATATAATCTGGGGTTTGGAGCAGTACAAGCAGGCTTTACCTGCTGGATTCCCAGAGGACGGAAGCTACCACTGGACTTTCAGGTGAAGACCAGACTCTTCTACAGGGTCACTGCTTCAACAGAACCACTTCATCTGGACTGCTACCACCACCCTGACTAACAGGCTGTCAGGTTGTATTCTGACTCTGTTAGTGTGCTTGTACTATTAAATTTCTTTTAATTTTCCTATTAAATCATGATTCTGAGTTGTGATCTCCCACTGTTTTTTTTCAAACTAGTGGGAAAAGGAAAAGTGAAGGAAGAAGGGAAAAAGAAAGAAAAAGATAAGTTACATATTGTGGTGTTATGAGGCATTTTTTTTCAGCAAGAGAACTGATTTATTTCTGCTCTTCCTCCCACCTCGAGCAATCTTTTCTGTTTTAGTGACACTATTTGCTGTCCTTTAACTGTCAACAAATATAATAATAGCATCATAAAGTAGATTACTAAAATTATATGGGAAAACCCCATTAAAAAAAGTTTAACTTGAAATAATCCAGTGATTTGGTTGAGTGGTCCATAAAAACGCATACACTAAGACCACTTAAACTGACTTGATAAAGGAATACTGCAATTGTCTTCTCTAGGCAAGAACCTCTCAGTCTGTTTTCATTTCATCTCACTCATTTCTCCCCTCCTCTCTCCATCCAGTAATTTATCCCTTTCTTAAATGTTTTTTTTCTCTCTGAGGGACCAGCAGCTTCTCTCATGTGTTGAGCTGTGTTCTGTGATGTGTCAAACTGCCTGAAGCCAACCGTCTCTGGCCTGGGGCAGCTCCTGGCATCCTCTCACAGAAGCCACCCTTGCTACCAAACCTGGTCATGTCCATCCACTACAGGCATCCATAAATTAGTTTTTACTATACATTTATATTCAGTAATTCCTTCAGGAAAAGTTTTGAACCAACAGCTTTAATTTTTAGCTGACTGCCTAGAAGTAAGGGGCAAAGATGTAGGAGTTTGGATCCTTAAAAATCAAAAATATATAGGAATATATCATTACTTGTTCCATCTAAAAAGTAAGATTGATTCAACATGCACGATTAAATTTTCAGGCCTCTAATTTCAATTGCTTGAGGTCCTCAGGTGACCCACTGAATCCTAAGAGAGCCATTTGAGCTTATCTACTGACGTGAGCAGTCCAAGAATTCTACCAAAGATTAGTTACCTTAACATGTGACTACTGTTAGGATAAATAAATTCCTCCATTCTCCCCTTATGTTAAAATATCGTCTGCAAATTAGGTTATGTCCTCATTACAGAGCTCTTTTTTTTCTCTATTCTCTTAGAATAAGAATATGTATCTTAGAGAATATACATATTATTTTGTGGGTTTTGATCACTGTTGGCAATTAATCAATAACAGCAGGAATTTATGGGGAGAAACATCTGACAGTTGTGCAATAAGTGCATTACTGACTATACTGACACACATACATGCACTCCTTAGTGAAAATTTGCTGGTGGAACAGAACATCTGAATGTACTCAAATGCACCATTTATAGTTAAGTTTCACTAAGGGGTCGGTTTTCAAAATGTAATCTTTATGATTTTTGTCTGAGCTTCACAGCTGTCACTAAAGCCACCAGAATGAAGTCGCCTTTTGGGGTTTTTTTTCCCCAAACATAAATCTCAAGTAAACTTTACTGTGTTTCTTTTTTTTTTTTTCCTTTTTTTTTCTCTAGTAACTCTAAGGTGGCACATAACTAAAGCTCTCAGCTAATTTCATTTCAAAGCAGCATACTCTTTCTCTGTTTCATTACTAATTCCTCTGGGTATACATTTGTTATCTTTTATTAATCACAAATAACTTTCTTGCATTTACAACTTTGTAATTGGTCTCCAAGTAATATGTGCAGGTAGATTTGAAAATTAGTACTGAAACACAACAAAACTATGTATTTAAAAACTACTGAATATCCGGCTTCTGCATTCTCAGTGTTTGGTCTCCTTCTCTGCAAATTATGATGTATTTTGTACATGACATATAATGTGGTACAGAGATTAAAACTCAACATTCAAGTCAGCCAACAGAGACATATCTTGTTAAACAATGTTTCTGGAAAAATAATTAATTTTAAGGAAAAGAATTATTTATGCACATAAAGCCAAATGTCTGAATCAAAAGTCATTCATATTCTGCTTTCCTGTAAAGGAAAAACCTGTAGAGGAAAACCCCATTGATTTTTTGGGGTTTGTTTTTTTTTTTTTTGGGGGGGGGGTTGTTTTTTTTTTTTGTTTTGGCAATAACACAAAACCACAAGTGGTGCTGATAATTCTTAAGTGTACTTTGGGAGTTATGTAGTGTATTTCCATTCCTTTTGCAGTACATAATTAATTATTGTCAGAACAATTGATCAGGATTCTGGTTTAATTTCTATACAGATCTTTTTGTTTATGTGTACCCTTTACAGAGTAAAAAATCAAACTTCTGAAGTATTAGCTGAGATCTTCAGTTTTATTCAGACTCTCCAGAGGGGGTGGGGGAAGTTACAATTCATTGTAGATGATGCACAAGTAGAATACTATTAATTTCTTGCAATTTTATCTATGTTAGAGTTGTGCAGATTGTCTGATTATGTAAGCTCCTTCCAAAGTCAGATGAGAGAGACAAGTACCTCCATAGGCTTTTAGCCAATCATCTGAAACACCTGGTGTAAAAACCTCTGTGATGACTTGCTTTTAAGATACACCTAGATTTACACATTATTCTCAAGCATCTGATGAAGTCTGCCAAAGAAAACTATCACGAATCAGGTCACATTGGGTTTATTGCTATCATTGTATTTAAAAATGTTTTAGCTAAAGCCATAAAATTACTTTTCCTTTTTTTCTTTTTCCCTGAAAGAACATTACTCTTAATTAAATGTTGAATAAGTTATGGATTGCCTCTGCTCTCTGGAAACAACAACAACAAAAAAAAAAAAAAAAAAGGAAAAGAAAGAGAAGAAGAGAAACTGAGCAGGCCACAGATTTTTTTTTTTCCTTGCAAATAGTCAGGTGTTCCTTCAATAAACCAGAGGACTTATATTAAGAAGAAGCAACCCGTGTTTCTTCATTCCACTATCCAAAACATTATATATAGTTCGCCATATCTGGAGAGTATTTATCAACATTTCTTTCAAAGATCACAAGGAGTAGAAACTCCCTAAACAACTTACTGATTTATTTGCTAGCCTCCACACTTAGATTTTTCATCCCCCAGTGCCTATCAGAAATTTTGGCATCTCCAACAGAAGCATATTTTAATGAACCAATTTATGCAAGCAGTTTAAAATAAGTACTGTACTATGAACTTAATACATAGTGTAGCTTTTCACTTAATGGCTTCTGGGAATGTCATTACTTCCCCCTGATGCAACTGAGTTTAATATGTAGTCAAATGACTAGCACAAATTTTTTTCAATGAGTAGACTAGACATGTTCATCTCACTCTCCTCCTTAATATAACTTGGCATTTTTCCATATTTGATACTTTTAATTCTCTAAGACCAAGAAAAATATTTATTTTAAAGATCTACCTTATATATTCAAATCAAAATCATTCCTTTCATCGTAGTGGAAAGAAATATGTCTAGTTTATTTAGCTTTTTTACCTTGACAGCAATATATTGAACATCTTACCAGGCTTATTTTCATTAGTATCTGGCACTGTTGAATTAATGTAGTAAAAAAACCAGAACTGAACCTAGACATGAAGAGATGATACAGAAGTGAATAAAAATAAGTAAATTATTGTCTTGTCAGTGTAAGGCAGTGAAAATATGAAGTGGCAGGCATAGACCACTATGCCAGTTGTTGTATATAATTTCTTGCAAGCAATACATAATTTTTAAACCATATCAAATGTTCCCCCCTCACTGACTTAAATAGGCTAAAGACAAGAGTAAGGATTCTGACCAGCTTGGTTTTTAACCTGTTTCACACCATACAAATCCAAGACCCATTTTACATGCTGTCTGTTGCAGTCTTTTCACCAGTATGGTGGGTTAACACTGATCAGCTGCCAGATCCTCAAATCCAGCCATTGGCTCACTCCTTCTCAACAGGATGAGAGAAGTAGATGAAAAAGTTCATGGGGTGACATAAGGGTGGAAAGGTTATTTACCAATTTCTATTACAGGCAAGACAGACTTGACTTGGGAAAAAAAAGTTTATTGCTAATTAACATAGACTTGGGTGATGAGAAACAAAAACAAAAAACTAAAACACCTTCCTGTCACCCTCACGCTTTTTATACAGATAGAACTTCACTCATTCATTCCCGTATCCTTAATCTCCTTTTGCTGCTTCCCAAGAAGCACATGGAGGATGAGAGATGTTGGATTATGGAGTGTTTGTAACGCTTCCTCTCTGCCCTTCCTTCCCCCTCACACTTTTCCCTTGTTCTGAGGTGGGTTCTTCCCACAGATTGCTGTCCTTCGGGATGAGGCCACTCCATCATGGGTTCTCTGCGTGGACTGCAGTTACTGTGAGAAATTTGCTCCAGAATGGGCCATTCACAGGCTGTAGTGTGGTTGTTTCTTTCAGTGTGGTCCTCTCCATGCATTGCAGGGAAATACCTGCTCCATTTTGGTCCTCTCCATGGGCTGCTGGAAAATATCTACATTTCTTGGCACCCCTCCTCTGCCTCCTTCTTCTCTTACCGTGCTGTTCATAGGGCTGTTTCTCTGACTGCTGGGCAGCATTTTTCCTTTTCTTTGTTACATTTTAAGAGATGTACCACCTTGACTGTGACATTCAGTTGTGCCATGCAGTGGGTCCATTGGAACCCTCCGGAACCACCTGTGTTCAGCACTGGACAGGTCCTGATCCTCTCTCAAAAAAACACCCCTGAAGCTGTCCCCAGTTACTAAAACCTTGCAACATAATGTAAATCCAGTACATCAAAATATTGACAAAAATTATTTATCACACAAGAAAATGCTCCCTGTATAACTGCAAATCTCTACTGGAACAGTGTTCAGTGCTACCAAATAGTGTATTTGGAAGAGCTAATCTTAGCTTTCAGTGTTGACCACACTCCACAGGGCCTTGCCCCAGCCCTGTGGCCACCAAATACCAGTGAAGAGAAACAGAAGAGAACCCAGCATGCTAGTCCTATAAAACCTTGGAAAACTGTGCACTCCTAGTGAAGAGAATGGAAACCGAGTGATACAGGTGCAGGTGGTACACACCTTTCAGGCGTGTACAGATGAAACATGAGCTTTGAATTAATGAAATTGAAAAGTTATTCTTAAATTGAAATAATAAGGTTAAATAAATTTTTGTGATACGTTAGGCAAAAAAAATTACATGTTTTTTTTTAAACACATCTGCTAGATTCAGTAATATTTCTGAAGAGAACATTGTACATTATATGACATCATTAATAATTCCCTGGTGAAGGCACCTAGAGATGTCATTTAAGAAGTTAATGTGAGAAATATGCAGTTTCTAATTAATGTTACTGCTGAGATAACTACGCAAATAAGATCATAGAAATAACTAAAATTTTTATACATCATTTTGTTCTCATATTTTTCGTGGAGCACGCTCTTCACCTGCATCTGTCACAGTTCACAGATTCTTTGTCTTTACAGCTCTACAATTTCATTTATAAATGTAAAATCTTTATTTGAACATAAGTAGCAACTCCCTGATGTTTAACCTTTAATTCTTTGCTCTTTTCATTCCAGTCACCTAGCAAATAGAGTAGGCATTTTTGTTCTTCTACTGAGTAAAGTGTACTTTCTGACATTCAAGTTTATCCATTAGTGGTCTGAATCTAATAACCATGCAACACATTAACTCATTGTGCTTCCTTAAATATCAGATCTGGCAGCCTTATTCATTGCAGAATATAATTTCTCAAGAAAGAAAATATGGCACACGTGTTTGCAGTCTGCAACTCAAACTTTGTCACCATTGATACTTTGCCTTCTAGAGAAGAAAATAATTGTAATTGGTATTCTTTCTGAGGCAGAAAATAATGTAATTGCACTAACTGAATTAGACTAGGATAAACTGCAAGACCCCATTCCAAAACATCTTTTCCTTACAGATTTTTTATGGTAGTTACAAATCTTGTTCAATAAAGAACTGAATTAAGTACCCAGAATGTTGTTCTAAATTTAAAAGTATTGTCAAATCTGTCTTAAATATTACTAATGAAAAATTAATCCTCATACAATTGGCCAGTACATTCAAGTATCTTAATGCTCAATAAAACACCAAATAAAATTAATAAAAGCTAGGGCATTATTATTATTATTACTATTATTATTATTACTATATCGTCATTGTCATTATCATAACTATCACTGTTATTATACAAAGATTGGTTCCACCTAGATTATGTATCTAAAATAAGGAACCTTTGTAGGTTTTAAGGTTTTCCTGTTTATTATATGGACCATTTAATCCCCTTAGAATATTTTTGTTCTCAGACTACAACTATGATTTTTCATATGTCACAAAAAATATACTGAAAGAACAAATAAAGAAACATAAAGCCATAGAAGCATGGAATCTAGTCCACTCTCACCTACAATGGTCAGGGAATTCTTCAACTAGACCAGGTTACTCAAAGCTCCATCCAACCTGGCCTTGAAAACTTCTGATAACAGGGCATCCACAACTTCTCTGGGCAACCTATTCCACTGTTTCACCATCCTCACAGTAAATATATCTTATATTTCTTATATATAGTCTCAATCAACCCTCTTCGAGCTTCAATCCATTTCCCCTTCTCCTATCACTATCGGTCCCATTAAAATCTGTTGCTATCATTCTTATAAACTCACCTTGGGCACTGGAAGGCTGCTTTAAGGTCTGCCTGGAGCCTTCTCTTCTCCAGCCTTAATAACCCCAATTTTCTCAACCTTTCTTCAAAGGAGGATGACTAGAGGATGGGCTGGCACACTGTGTATAGAGAAGGAGTCTGCCAGATTGAACCTACCAAAGTCAAGGTCTCTATGTGTCTTGAATTTACACTCTGATTGTTAATACAAGCTGAAGCCTGTACTGGTGCGTCTGTTTTCTTCTCATTTTCAGATGGATCAATAGATAGACAGGTAGATAGAAGATAGACAGACAAGATATCTGTTTTATGCACAAATCCCATCTCCATTTTGCTGTCATTTATGTCTTAGGCTCTATAAAACTGAGTCATAACTTCTTAGCCCTGATTGGTTTGAAGAAAAATTGCTTCAAAAAAAACCCCCTACTTGTTAGAAAAGCAAAGACTTGAGGAATATCAGAAAATAATTTCAACCTCTTTATAGAATGAAATGTATCATTTTCAATAGCACATAGTGCTGTCATACAAATGTTTGAGAAGTGTAAACTTTCTTATCATGATCAGTGAGAAAAAGAGAAATACCTTCCATTAAAAATATACTGCCACTTCAGAACACTGTTGATCATCTCTGTCAGATACTAGACATGCAGTCAAAATGTTGCTATTTCTACTGAAAAGTTTTCAAAGTTCTTGGTACTTTTATTCATGTGTCTACTTAAATTGTCTCCAGTCTTTAGTCAAGGTATGGATGATCTGCTGGTGGATAGCAGTGGAAAAGGACATGCAAGCTATAACTCTGATTTTATTTTTTTTTAACTTGGATCAATTTGGCATGCACAACTGTTTTATGTCCTTTGGCAGGACTGCAAGCATTGGTACATTCACCTTACCCCTTTATAATGGAGAATATTACTGCACTTACTACAACAAAATTCTCATTTGTATCCTGAAACAAAGCAGGGCTGAGAAGTGTCAGAAAAATTAGGCACTGATAAAATTATAAAATAAAGATAATTACATCTGGCAGCACATGAAAGGAAATAGAGAATTACAAAATAAATCAGGATGAGAGGAAAAACTGGAGTTCATCTAGGGCTATAGAAAAAGTGTTTAGTGCTAGCTAAATGTTAGTCAATTTAATGATCTTGAAAAACAAATGACAGATTAAATTAATTCAGGAATGAATTAACAAGGGTGTTTTAACTTGAAAAACAAGATAATTATTTATCTGAGTCTATTTTGAGACAATAAATTACAAAAGAATTTAGATAAATACAAAAACAATAAGAGGAAAATTGTTCTATGGGTTTTTCTTAGGTTCAGAAAACCTAAAACTAAAGGATCGAAATATAAAGAAATTTCATCTCTTAAGGTAATTATCATAAAGAAGAAAAGAGTCAATCTCTTTCATCCACTGGAAAGCAACAGGAAAATCCCTTAATATGCAGCAGAGAATATCAAGGTGTTAGGACTCTATTTCACCACTTTCACAACCACACAGGCAATTAAAATATTGAGATAAGCTAAAGACTACAAACTTACATAAGTTCATTTAAGAATTAATGCTTCTTATAACCCTATTGAACTAAAGAGTGAATTATGTGGATTAGGATAAAGAAATTCAATATTGGCTGTTTATAAATGCACTTATTGTTAGATATATTTCCCTGAATTTCAGCTGTCTAGCAGGTAGTACTTGAAGACAATTATATAGAATTTCTTGAGACTAAGTGGAAAAAAACAATGTATGTTTAAAGGGACTAAATTAGCTTCTGAAGTGAACTTTTTTTGTCTCCATTGACTAAAGATAACTGCTTCTTTGGTGGGTTTTTTTTTTTGTTTCTTTGTTTATTTTTAATTGCATTATTTGTTTCTGTCCAGATAAATAGTATAGGAAAAAATTGAAGACAAAATAATTCTAAAATTTGTGTTGTTCTACTTCTCAGGCATTTAAAACTGATATGTTTAGAAATATCTTCATTTGGGCTTGATCACAGGATCCTGCTTTTCAGTAGATTCACGTGACAATCAGTATCCATAAAACAAGACCATGCAGTAATTGCAACATCTGTTCTGAGGTTTGTTTTGGCTAACTGTATGTATCTAATTGTATATCTCCATGTTCCCTAATTTTACATTTATATTATTTGTTTGAAAGCACAGTATTAAAGATTTATTTTAGTTTCTGTTACTATTCTGATATGAAGTAGTTCTCTTAATCAGACACAAGAGCAATGTCTCTATATTTTATTTCTAATAGCTCAATTTTCTAAGAAAATGAAAAGCCAGAGAGTGTTCTGATTCCATGACTATTTTCATTCATTTGAAAAGATTCTTTGATACTATTTGCTTTCTAAAAATTTGTTGCAAATTCAATGAAGGTAGGCACTATTAAAATTTTATAACTGTAAATCAAGGCCTACTGTAATTCCAGCTTTTTATTGAAGTTCAGTAAAATGTTCTGCATAAGTGCCACCTACTGAATTGGCAGTTCAGTCAAGACCAGTTTAGACATTCAAATTCCATACTAAATATTTGAATCTTAGCCAGTGTCTGCAAGCAACTCACAGAAGTCAGAAGTGGGAGATAAGATTAAATAAACAGGTTTTTCACAGATGAAACCATACTCCTACTTTTTTATTCAGATGTTCATCCTCCCTAAGAAAATTATCAGCAACTCCTGGGCAACTGAATTATTAAATAACTTTTAATAAAAGTCGGTTGATTTGCCTATACTAGTTTATGGGGTTTTTTTATTAAACAAATTTTTCTACATACATAAGATTCTTTTTATGTTACTGGGATAAAAAAAAAGATACTTAAAATCCTGGCGATAATATCCGAGTGAAAATTTTTTAAACAGAGGATATACAGTGGCCAGTTTGACAAAAGGGTACAAGGGCTGCAAAGTTACTTCTGATACAGCAAAAGAATTTCATAGCTTGAATTGTATTATAATGGAGCGATATAAGACAAAAAGTATTTTGTTTTCTATCTGATGAGAATGACCTCTTATGGGAAGTAAAATTCGTATGCCACAGGCTGAAAACATTTTTTTCAACTATCAAATTTTGGTTATGTGCATATACAGATATCTATTTATGAGCAAACAAAGAGGAATTCACTGTTAATTCAGTTGGTGGCTTGATAGTTGATTTGTCTGAGCTGCTACCAGGCTTGAACAAGCAGGAACCCAATCAGGCCACTTCTGAGACCTTCTGAGGCCACTTCTCAGACTCTTCTGAGACCCAGTGCTCTAAGTCAGTGCAAAGCCTTTAACTAGTAATTGGAAACTTCATATTTACTCAGTCGTGCCTTCCAGTGCTGTTTGGTATTCATGGCTAAGCAGAATTGATCCTCGCTGATAGGAGAACTCTTTAGACCAAGAGAGGAAGGGTATGGGAGCATTTCTGGGAAAGTTTTTAACACTGGTAGTAAAAATACTTTTATTTCTGTGCCTGGTGTTATTTATAAGCATCTGTAGGCCTCTTACTTTCAGTCTATAAGTCTATCCAGACACATTTGCTAAAGAGACTTCCAGTTATCTACATAAAATAAGAGTATCCTGAGCTCCATAAATAGTTCACTCTTTTTTACTATTTTAGTGAAAACTCCATGATTTAAAAATAAATATCAAAAGTACATTTCTCATGATTTTTGGTAAATTTGAATCACCTGGAGTGTACAGGACCATAGGACAAAGCTGAAATGAACTGCCCACATCATCCAGAGCTGTCAGATTAGTGGCTTTCACAAATGTAAAATTTCATGAAAGGGGAAAAAGCAAGTAAGCAAGAAAAAGGGCAAGAATTTCTTTTCTGTTTTGCAGCATACTGTTGAACAAACAAAATATATTAAATATTGCAAAAAAAAAAAAAGCAATGGGTATATATTTTATTGCTAACATTTGGTTGTGGGGTTTTTTGAGGGAGTGGGTTTTTTATTTTGGCTATAAAATTTGCAGACATAACCATTCATAAATAGGAGAAAATGATCTGATGTTACCTTTAGATGCATATAATTCTAGTTAGGAAACAATGTGAGACATACAGAAAAGAAATAACAGGAATACATTCAACCATATAAATATACATGTATATTCACTTTTTGTCACTTGAGGAAAGACCTACGTGAATGTGGTACAATTTGGAGGTTTTTTTAAAGTCTCAGAGATGATAGCTATGAGTTAATGATCCATGAGTGACTAAGCCAGACTGTTACTGTTCATGCTGAAAGGACCAACTCAGTAAGTAACCTGTAGTTATTTACCTGGTAAGGCAGGTTGTTTGCCTACCTAGTAAGTAACTTGATATATCACAAACATACCAGGTTGAGTTAACAGGCTTTTAATATTATTTCTCTAAATTGTGATTAATCTTTAAAAGAAACACACATTTTTTTAAAAATGTGCAGCATTGGTGAGGGAATGTTATCTTCTTTCTGCAGTTTTATTAATTGATTAGAAGCTCTATTCTGTATAAATAATCTAAGCACCTAAAGAAAGTGGACTGAAAGATTTAAGGCAACTGAATTTAAATTTATAATGCCACCAACTCAAACTCAGCTGTCACTTAAACAAAGAGATGGGAAAGATTCAGGTGTGTAATAAGCTTTTGGCTCTTATCAAAAAGCTCTTCTATCTTCCAAATATTGAGACATGCTCTCTGTGCAGAAACAAGGTGTTATCAGTTCTTTAGCCAGTGCCTGTGCCTTATAACTACACATTCCAGACTGCACTCATGATTGTTCTTGTTCTTTTTCCATTGAGTCTTTAATCTTTGTGTTCAGAAGTACAGACTAAACGTGAAACATTGCCCACATGGAAATCTTTGTTAAAAAAAAAGGATGTGAATCCAATCTGGCAGGAATAAATTGAATTCAGTTTACCTGGATAAGGGTTTTAATTACTGTGTTATTAAACACATTTGCTGTTGTTTGCCAGCAACACCAAAGAGTTCATTGTGTATATCCAAAGTCTTGGTAAAACCCTTGATTCAATAAATTGTTTTAGGTTTTGAATCACTGCTTCAGAGACTTTAATCTTTCAAGACTGCATAATAAAGCTGACAGATTCCAGCCACTCCTTTTCCAAAAAAATAATAATGGATCAAAACCTGAAATAAGATACCTTGTATGGTTAAAAGTGGAAGAATAGTGAGGAGATAGGTGATGGAGATGAGTACACTGATAACCCAGATATAACTTATGATAAAACCCTTAATGCTTTGTTAAGATTAATATTTTACTTTGTAGAATATTGTTATTTATGTTGTCATTGGCTGTTTAACACAGACTTCTGAAACTCACTAAATCCACCATTAAGTATACTCTTTTTTTTGAGTTAAAGCATCTATCTAAGTAAAAAATCAAGTATGAATTTCTACTTCAAGTAATGGAGAAACAAGCATTCTTTGTTGGTTTTGGTTTTATTTTGTAGGGTTTAAATATATATATAGCAGAGTGTTGTAGTCTGATAGAAGGGTAGGGCACACTTTCCAACAAAGAATTGGACATAATGACTTGCAGGAAGCAAATCTGCATGAATCCTTGGTTGCTGACATCTACTTGTCATTCTTGTAAGTCAAATTAATGTGTGACAGTTTGGTGTTTGGGGCTTTCTTTTCCATTTATATGAACATTTAAACTTTGAGATTTGGGGTTATTTTTTCAATACAAATATGAAAGCAAAAGTTTCTAAGGTCACAAGCTGGAAGATTATGACTTCTAACAGTGGCTCTTTGAAATACTTGGGTGATATTTAAGACATTTAAGCAATCAATAAAATTTTATAAAACACTGTGGGTTCACTTCATTCTCCAGATTCTGTTCTTAAAAATATATGATCTTATAAATCTATCTTCATGAAGTTTAATATTGCAGAGGATACACAGCAAATAATTGTACCCGATTTTTTGGTTCTGATTACCGAAAGTGTACACAAAATTTATCTTGAAAAACCTACTATAATGACAGGCTTCTCTTCTTAATAATAAACCAACAATTTCACACATATTTATAAATATGCCCCAAGGTAAATGAAAATTAGAATTTTCATTCCTTGCAAAAAGTTTGGGTATTTTTGTTCCAAACTTGATTAAAATTTGGTGGATATATATTTTCCTATTTTGTATAGCACAAATTGGCTCATACAGAGAATACAGTATATTATGACAGTTTTCACAATTAATTTAATATTTCAAGTGGTTTGAATTAGTCTGTAAGCATTTCCTTTTAAGTCAGTACCAATCTAAACTGCATTTTTGCATCCAGAAATGTTAGTTCTTATCTGATATCCTATTCCCTTTGAGGAGAAGGCATGCTGTCCAAACACCTGTTGCTGATATACACCGTGTATGAACTGCAACAGTGCAGATGTGGAAAGCAGTCCTGTAGCACTGAGAGATCTTGGAGGTAGATAAGACACAGTTTCCATAGGTATACAATAAAAAGAGAGGAGGAGCAGGACAGAGAGAAAAAGAAGTCAATCTCAGGTTGAAATTGTTTGATATATGTTTGGTCCGCAGGAAGAAGCTTAAATATTTCATTGCATGTTAAATTATTGCCAAAATGAGTATTTCTTTTATTTGGGTAATTTGTAAACTTTTAACAAAATAAAACCAAACCCAAGAAACCCTAAAAGCTACACTTTCAGCTGTAAAGTTGCTCTGTTGCCTCTAAATTTAATCGTCACCTACTTTTGGATGGGTTTTTATGTTGTGTACACCTTTCAAAGGTTGCAAATTCTGTCATTATGTACATATTTTTCACCACTGAAGCAGGAAATAGAAGCTTCATGCAATCAAAAAAAAGAAGAAAATACATTCTTCAACAGGCTTTTTCTTCCCTCTGCAACAGAAATGCAAGCATATATAAGGCAGAATAGAAAAGAGCAGAAAAGCTCTTAATGTAGTCCATTATTCATTGCCACAATCAAAATACTTATTTCTTTCATAAGGAATCGCTAGCCCTTTTCACAGTAGACTACTATTTTACAGAGGCAATTATAGAGGCAAAAGGAAATACTGAGACTGAAAAGAAAATATTCACACATAAACCCTAAATACATCTAATTACTAAAAATGACAGGTAAGAAATTTGACGTGTCATTACAGTTTGTTATATAGAAAGTTACTAAATCCTAGGTTTACAAAGTTGGGGATTTTTAGAAAAATTAATTGCTCACTACATTAATAGAATGACTTGATTTCCTGAACAGGGAATTCAGAAAAGGGCTTTTATGCAAAACACTTGTATGTTTTCAGACTAAATAGCTCTGGTATGTAAATGTAATTCTAAAAATTGCAAAACAGCTACCTTCACCACCATCCTGCATATTTATTAGTGGAACTGTAAAACAACATACCATAGTAAAATTATATTTGTATAGTACAATCTTAAAGTTCTATTTGCAATTTAAATTGCTTTAACTGGAATGTTAAAATTGCTTTAACTTTGTTCCTCTTTGATACAATAGTGAAGATTCATCTATGCTCAATGTTTTATGTTGACATTTTCACTTCTTGTTCAAAGGAAAAAAGCTTGAAATACTTTTCTTGAAAAGTGTTTAGATAGGAGCTGCCAACATATTTCTTGACATCAGCGTGCAATTGTATTTTGTTAGTCAGTCTACCACAAGAAATTACACTGGCAGATACAGGGAACTGCCTGACTATCCCCTAACATTCTGCAACTTCTGCCTGTCTCCTCAGTGAAGATGAAGTCTGCATTGTACAAAGTAATAAAGCCATTTTCAAAACAGTACCAAATAGGGGTTTAACTTGATCAGAAAAAAAATTGGGTGATCTAATGTGAACATACAAAAAAAAAAGTTATATTTTCTAGGAGTTATATTTCCTCTTAGCGGTTTCTCTTCTTTAGGCATGCCTTCAGATAGAAATGAACTGTCAGACATGACTGTCTGACAATAAAAAGGTGTAATAAAAAGCTGTTTGTGGTTTTTTTCCATTCACTACTGAATTTACTGATGTGTCTTTTATGAATTTTCATTGTTTATTGCACTTTAATAAGAATTTCAGAAATATATCTAGGAATATACTTAGAATAAAATACCACTGTAAGGCTGGAAGTTCAGTATTAGAAAGCTGGCAAACTTTTGTGTTAATTTGGGAAAATAAACCTCTGATTTGAATCTTACTGCTCTTGCTGCATATTGATTCAAGTTTAATTACATTTGAACTAGTGACATCCAACTCAGATATCATCTTTAGTATATTCATATACTGAGAGAAAATTCATCCATCTTGCTTGGAAGCATAGGAGCTTGAAAGTCTTTATTAGCACTACTCAAACATGAGCAAAAAAAAAAAAGTGTTCCTTTGTAATATTTTGATCTTTTTAGCCTATTTTCTTAGATTCTTGGGCTGCTTTTAGGTTATTAGGCTGCTACTGCAAACAGCCTTAATTCCAGTAAAGTAGTGGCTAAAAATCTGAACACAGTGCAAACACACAGAGAAGTCCATGTACATATTTTTCACCACTGAAGCAGCAAAGAAAATAGAAAGTTCATGCAGTCAAAGGCTGATGACATGCCTTTCATTGACTGTAATCGCAATAATCAACATAAAACACTTGAGATATACATTACTGGATTTTCTTTTCTGACTTTGACCCTAATTCTTAAATAAATTACAATTTTGTCTCCAATGCTATAAAATATAAAAAGAAAACAAAAACAACAACAAAACCAAACCAGAACAAAAAACCAACCAACCAAACAAACAAAAAACCCCCAAAAAACTAATCACATGAGAAAAAAAACAGAACACACTAAGTTTCTGATTCAAGTTATGCTGTAATCAATTAGGCCTCAGATTGACTTCTGTTATGTCTGCACAGTACTCTTATCTAAAAATAACAGGAACATTTGTGTATTGATTTCTGAATTCCTCAATGGAAAAAGAAAGAATATGTTATATACTACCCCGCTTGTCTAGCAAACATGGACTACCCTGATGACAAATGAAATCAGGAATAAAGAGAAGGGTTATAGTTACTGTTTTCTCCACTGTTTTTTTTTTTCCTTTTTTTCTTCCCTCCACCCTCCTCTCCTTTGAGAAACTCTTGCAGTGGGAATACGAATGAGGTTCATTTCACATATCTCAAATCATCTAGCATAAATCATTCTATTCTTCCCTGAAATCAATGAAGAAATGTTGACACCTCTGCAGGTGAGTCATTGCACCTTCCCAGCACCTTATCTTCATACCAGATGAATCACCTTCCTGATTTCCTCTTTTAAGGGATTACAGAGAATTCTGCTCCAACTTCTCTTTTGTATCAAAAATATTTCTATGTAGAATGTGTAAGCCCTAGCCAAGCACAAAATTTCAGCAGTTTCTGAACTCTATAGTATTTGAATATTTTCAGTATTCATAGTGATTTTACTCCTATATTAAGTTACCTACTTTTGTGCTTTACTGCTTAAAAGTTACACAGATTAGATAATCTCTTTAGTTTGATTATTCAAGATAGGTTTATTACAGATGTCATGTTCTGTTTCATATTGATATAGAAAACCAACTTCATTTTATTCCAGCAGAAATCATACAAAACAACAGAAGACAAATCCACTAGGAAATGAGTAGGCACTGCAAATACAGAATTTACTTTTGTACTTAGAATAAATGATATGTATCTCTCAAAATTCAACTCTACATTTTTGGTAATATTCACAGAATATGGTTAAATTTCTTAGGATTCACATGTCCCTTTGCAAATGCCTGTGTCGGTAAAGGACACAATAAAGGAAACTCTCAGACCTGTTAGGTTAAGCAGAAAGAGGAAAAAACAGAAGCTTTGTTTACATTTCTCATACTTTATAGGGTTTTCAACTCCACAAGGAATTGGAGGACATGTCACTTCCTCCTCAATCCCACTGGAGAGAAAGGATGCTCACCAAACTTTCTCTTATCACATAAGGAATGAAAACCAGAAAAGATGGTTAAATAAACATCGGCTAGTGTTTACATGAAACTCCGTGAGAAAGAATTCCGACTCCATATTATACACAGGAGGCTTTAGCAAAAGCAGGACAACAAATGCCTACTAACAAAATTACTTGACAGCTTATTAAACAGTTAATTATAGAACTGGAAAATCAGTAAATATAAAAACCAAAATAAAAATGCAATGGTTTTGGCATATTAGACATGAATGATTTAAAGATGAAAGAGAAGTGAATCCAGAGTCAGTTTTGTAATGTCTGATTATTTTGTATGCTGATAAATTGTTTGAAGTATTCTGATAGGACATTGAATTTAATGCATAAAGTGAACACAGCTTTAACTAGAATAAACTTCTTAAGCAATAAACCAGACCAGTTCTTGACTTGTTAGTGTTTTCCTTCCTTAGGCCAGGGCCTTTTAAATTTCATTAGAGTCCTGTCAGTCTCTTTTTCCAGCCTGTCTAGGTACTTTTTTTGCCAGCTTGACCCCCAAGTCTGGAGTCATTTGTAAATTTTATTTTAAATATTCCTAGCACAGGAAGGACACAGACGTATTGGAGCAAATCCAGAGGAGGGATTAGAGGGATAAAACACCTCTCCTGTGAGGAAAGGCTGAGTGAATTGGGACCATTCAACCTGGAAAGGAGAAGGTTTTAGAGTGCTCTTACTCTAAAAAAAATGGAAAGAGATTTTTACAAGGGGAACAAGGATGAATGGTTTCAAAGTGAAAGAGGATAGGTTTAGATTAGATATTAGGAAGAAATTCTTTCCTGTGAGGGCAGTGGTTTCCCAGAGAATTTGTGGATGCCCCCATCCCTGGAAGTGTTCAAGGCCAGGCTGGATGGGGCTTCGAGAACCCTGGTCTCATGTGAGGTGTCCCTGCCTGCAGAAGAGGGATTGTAACTAGCCAATATTTAAGGTCCCCTCAACCCAAACCATTCTATTCTCTTCTGTTTCTACAGTCCAGAAAACTAAAAGGATGAAGAGAGTAAGAATGATAAAAATCACATTAATATGGTAGATTTGGATTTTTGCATGATTTTATTATTCTTTTATACTATAAATGATTCAGGGATTTATTTACTTGTTTCACATTAATTAAATTTTTATATGATGGCTTAATGTGTGAGTACATTAACAGACTTTGAATACCCAGCTAGATTATTTGGTACCTTATCAAGAAAAATATTGCAAAGTGTATCTGAACCATATACTCGATATAAAGTATAAAAGAGGTATAAACAGAATATATTTGTGCTCTTATTAGAACTAATTAACAAAATAAACAAATTAAAGCAAACAAACCAACATTTATTTGTATATATTTTTAGAAAAAATTCCAGAAAAGACTAATTCCTGTTTAATTTATCCCAGTTGCATTACAATATTTTGCATGCCTCCAGTCGCTCAGCTGGTAACATATTATAAACTCTAAAAATACAGGCCACCAGTTAGTATTTCCTTCTGGAGCAAAGAGAGAAGTTAGATAAGAATGGGTTTTATTAGATTTTTGATCAAATCTTGTCCTTGTTGAAAATTTCCTCATGAAATTCTTTTAAAGAAATATGGTAATGTATTCCTGTGATTGTGACAGATATTAGAAATGAGCAAGACAAAGATATAGTAGCTGGATGCAAACTGAATTAACTCTCCTCTTCTTTAACTTAAATAGGACAACTTCAGTGCTTTTTTTTTTAAACACATTTAGATACATACATGCATTCATATTGTAGAAAATGAAATGTCCTGCTTCTTGTCAGTAAAAGCTAGAATAGATATCTGCTAAAACTTTACGCAAGGGAATTTAAAACCTGCTCTGACCCAGTGACCAATTAATGCAGAACAATATTTCCTATGCAACAGCGCCCTCCGATTTACATCTGCAGGTAAATCTAGTGCTTAGAGACTAGTGGTAAATTACATCTAGCGCTTAGAGACTAGGACAGCACCTGGGGAATTCACGTGGGAAAAAAGGGTTCTTTGGACATGCTACTTTTCTATGAAAATTATCATTAAGGTGCTTTATGAGGGCCTAAGAAGCTCAGATCAGATTTACAGCCACTAATTCATTTCTTCACACAAGGATAGTTCTTTAATATTTCATCGGACCATATTTGTTCAGCTGGGGTTGCATAAAGATTTTGCCAAAACATTGCCCTCAATTTCATCTTTTTAATTATCTAGGGTAGATTTTTCTCACTAAAAAATTTGATGGCATCCTCATCTCATCAGTCTGCTGTGTTTGATTTCACTACATACACAAAGAGCTCATGTTCTTAGTTTCCTAGCTAAATAATATCTTGTATAAGCAATGAAACTAAATTCAAACATTAAATATTGCAATCTGGATGGGAGTTAGGCACCTCCCAACCTTGAGATACTCTTCCTCTCTGTCCTATTTCCAGGTAAACAAAATTTCTATCTTTCAGGTTATCAAATGCATAATTGGATCAAAAGTAAACAAATCTGATATGCATATTGGATATTTATCTTGTCCTTTGAAATCCTCACCATACCAAAAAAAAAAAAAATTCTAGAGTAATAAGGGAAATATACCATTCGAAAAAGAATCAATTCAGGTAAAGAAAAAATTGATGCATGAAGATAAAACATGTAATTTCTTCTTGGACTTGGTATGTAATCAAAGAAGAATCACCATCATGATTGCCAGGTTTATCTCTGTCCTGCACTGAGTCAGGCTGGAGATGGTTTTATCTGTCCACAAGTATCAACTGGGAGGTGCTTGGCTGGAGAGCAGCCCTGCAGAAAGGAGTCTGGGGCTGCTGGTTGACAGCAGGATCAGTGTGAGTCAGCCTTGTCTCCTGGCAGCCAAAAGGTCAAACCACATCCTGGAGTGCATCAAACGCAGCATCACCAGCCTGTCAAAAGTGGTGGTTGGCCCTCTGTGACCTCACTGGTGTGGCCTCACCTTGGTTGTTTTATGCAGTTCTGTGTTCCAAGATTTAGGAAGGATATGAAGTTCCTTGAATGAGGACAGAGTAGGGCAGCAAAAATGGTAAAAGGGATGGAAAAAATGAGGACTAGCTGTGGACTTGTCTAGCTTAGAAAGAACAAGGCTGAGCGGAGACCTCATTGCTCTCTACAGCTTCCTGAGAAGGGGAAGTGGAGAGGGAGGCGCTGATCTCTTCTCTCTGGGATCCAGTGATAGGACGTGAGAAGAATGGTTCAAAGCTGCACCAGGGGAGATTGAGACTGGACATTAGCATGAATTTCTTAACTGCGAGAGTGATGATCAATGCCTGAAGACTGTAGGTGTTTAAGAGGCATTTGGACAATGCCCTAAATAACATGCTTTAACTTCTGGTAAGTCATGAAGTGGTCAGGCAGTTAGACTAGATGATCATTTAGGTCCCTTCCACCTGAAAAAAGTTTCCTCTCCTCTCCTCTCCTCTCCTCTCCTCTCCTCTCCCCTCTCTTTTCTCTTTCGAGACAGCTGTGGTATTTTCTCAGAGTAGCCAACTCTACCCTCACTATCAAAACCTTGCCACATGAACTCAGTGCAGAAATAAAAAAACTATAAAATCTAGACTTAGAATGACAATACTAATAGTATTTCACTGTGCTGTTACTCAACACAGTAATGAACTATTTTGGCAAGATGTTCAGACACCACACAGATTATCTGTGTTCTGCAAGCTTAAGTCACTGCAAAGAAATTAATAGAACATCTAGAAAACTAAGAGATAAAGGATAAAGATAGGATAATTAATCTATCTTCAACATTTTTTTAACGCATTCCATTTTCACAATGAATAATCTTGTGAAACATCCTCATTATAATAGAGCCTATTCTTTAAAAAGCAGGTGCTTAAAAACCAGAGAACTTGAAATGCCTGATCTAAGTACAAGCAAATAGCTGAGGAATCATAGTATTATGCTTTGTAAAACAAAAACCAGACTAAACCAAGATTAAAAAAACCCTAAATTAAATTACAATAACCACTCAGGTGAGTGGAGCAGACAAAGAAATTCAATTTTGGAAGGCTGTTATTACTAAAATGCGAATAACAAATTGTATTTTGGCTATACTAATTTTTTAATCCTTTTATTATTCATATCCTGCCATAGTCATATTTGTTTGGGTAGTAAAGTTTATGTTTTTCAGAGGAGTGATTCTTACTGTAGACTTAGAATGTCTATTCTTAAGAAAAGCATCCTTTTTACTATGTAATCAAAACCACATGGAATTTTTATTCTTCCGTAGTGACAAGTTTCTGGTTTTTGCACTGTATGTTGTTTAGCTTTATTTGGAACAGTCCATAACATTTCAAACTTGAAATGTTATCAAAAACTTTCATACAGCATCTGTTATAGAATCACTCATTGAAGAGGTGAATTGTAGATAGTGGACAAGCAAATCTTTCAGGTAAATCTGTATTGCAAAAATCTGGGAGAATTAAAAATAAAATTCATCAAAAACTGAAAGCACAAATCCCCCTAGAAGAATACACTCCAACTCCTAAATTTCCAGATAAAAATGCATCGGGAGTTAGCCTTTAACTGGTCCGTATTGGATAAAATTATGAGGACAAGGAGTCTAACTGATTAATATTATGCTATTATGATAATTCGATTAAAATAATTCTAGGTATTTCATTTTGTTTTGTTACTTTGGAACTATTATTCTGTGATCATTTCTAAGAGAGATATAAGCATATGATTTGTTGGAAAGCTCAATTATACAAAAATTCCATTCACCTTTTAAAATGATGTCTGAAAATTCATAATTACAACAAAAAAACCTGCTAGCACCTGTCAGGTATCTAATATGAATATACAACCATGACTTGCAGAAGTTAACAATTTTGACATACTATTACTAGAAGAATAAAAGACTTCAGAGTAAACTTTCTCTAAAATCCTGTCTGGCTCTTTGTGATATTAAAACATTTAGATTCTCTGCAAAGTAATCTGAAGAAATAAAGGAATCTGCTTTTTTGAGAAATTAGACAAATTTTCCTCTTAACTTTTTCTTAGTGTAATGGATTGACCCTGGCTGCATGTCAGGTACCCACCAAAGGCTCTCTATCACTTCCCTCTACAAGTGGACAGGGGTGAGAAAATATAACAAAGAGTTCATGGGTTCAAGATAAGTATAGAGAGATCACTCACTAAACACTGTCATGGGCAAAACAGACTCGAATTTGGGATATTAATTGAATTTATTACTAATAAAATCAGAACTCGATAATGAGAAGTAAAATAAATCTTAAGAACACCTTCCCCCTCTCTTCCCTCCCCCGAGGTTTATCTCCTTTCCCAAGTGGCAAAGGGAGACAGGGAATGGGAATTATGATCAGATCATCACATGCTGTTCCTTCCGCTGCTCCACTGCGGGGTCCCTCCCATGGGAGACAGTTCTCCATGAACTTCTCCAGTGGGAGTCCATCCCACAGGCAACAGTTTTCCACAAAGTGCTGCAACATGGATCGCTATTCTGCAGCATGCAGTCCTTCAAGGACAAGCTTCTCCAGTGTGGGTCCCCCAGAGAATTAAAAGTCCTGCCAGGGAACCTGCTCCCATGTGGGCTCCTCTCTCCATGGGTCTGCAGGTAGGGACTCAGGAGCCTACTCCAGTGTGGGTTTCCCATGGGGTGACGGCCGCTCCTCAGGCTCTGAGGAGCATGGGTATCCTCCACTTTGCACCCCCATGCACCTCCATGGGCTGCCGGGGCACAGCTGCTTCACCATGGGCTGCACCACAGACTGCAGGGCAATCTCAGCTCCAGCATCTGGAGCACCTCCTGCCCCTCCTTCTCCACTACCTTGGTGTCTGCAGAGCTGTTCCTCTTACATATTCTCACTGTGCTCTTCTCTGGCCACAATTACAACCATGCAACTACTTTTTTTCCTTCTCAAATACGTTGTCACAAAAGTATTACTATCATTCTTGATTGGTTCAGCCTTGGCCAGCAGTGGGTCCATCCTGGAGCCAGCTGGAATTGGCTTTGCCAGACATGAGGAAAATTTCTGACATCTCATAGAAGCCACCCCTGTAGCCCCACATCTACAAAACCCTGGCGTACGAACCCAATACACTTAGTAAAAACTCAATTAGGATAGTCTTAATTAAACAAACTTAAAGTAAAAAGCAAAATGACAAAAGGCACAATGAACCTAAGGTATAACAGTCCTATGAAAGTGAAAAGCAGTTTGTTTATTACAAAGCCTAAAATTTAAAAGAAAAATTCCACATGCTGTGGAATGTGTTTAGTTCTGACTAAGAGGAAGACGTATTTTCTTTTTAAAAAAAATTTCATTATTTAATTATAAAAATATAATAATTCACAGTGCTTTAATACCTGTATCTGTCATCTAACTATAGTTTTTTTCTAGTTATTAAAGTCTAGATATTTAAGACTATTATGCACTATTGCCCATATAAAATAATGAGACTGGATATTATTTATTATGCACATTAGACTCTGAGATAACGAATAAAAGATGAATTAAGCTTTCTACAAATGAAACATATTCCTACTTCAATTTTCGAAAAGATGTTGTTTCTAGATTTTTTTTTACTATATAAGTTTTAATATATAGTCCATTATTAAGTCAGATCACTGTAAATTGTTGAGGTGAAAAAACCATATGATTCAGTATGTTCAAGACAACAGCAGAAAAAAGACTAATTTCAAAATAAATAATAGTGTAACCCCTGTGTGAGTAAAAGTCAGCTCTAGAATGCTGAATCTCTTTATTTACTGAATACAAGTTAAATCACAGTACATCTATGGGAGAATGTGTAGCTCATTCAAGGAAATTTAGATCATGTTAATTTAAAGTTATCAAGAGAGACTTCCATAATCAACCATTAATGTTAGCAGTTCAAGCTTTTATTTCCTTATATTTTCCTGAAACATACAATCTTATATATTTATTGGAGAGTTGCATCTTCTTCTACATATTATATTGAATCTATGAGCCATGAACAACAGAGTGAAATCATCCAGCTCATTATAGTGATCTGCTTATTAGAAATAAATCAACTCTGTGACTGAGCAAAACTGAAGTAGCAATTCTAGTAAAGGTCATAAAAAGTATAACATAAAAATTTGAATATATCCTCGGAGTCTGTTGACTAGTAACTATATCATAGGAAGCATAATTGCACATGAACTTTATCATTTGCAAAAATATGTGAATAGATTGATCATTTATCACTGTCCCTTTCTCTTTTTAGGAATGTAGACATAAAGAACAGAAGCTGAAGCTGAAACTGTGCGGGATGACTTACAGATATGTGACATGTATTTATGTAGATGAAATGCTCTCAGAGAAGCAAGACACCCTTAGACCAAACAAGAAGAGTAAGATGGAGTGGATAATAAGTTAAACACAGGAAACTCCTTCAGAAATAACCTTGTACTCTGAGCCTTATTTGCATAGGCTGAATTTGGCTTCCAGGTGGCTGAAGGGTAAGTACAAGACAATGTACCTGTGCCTAATATTGTTATGTAGAGGGTTAGTTAGAAGGATATACATTTGTATATGCCTGTAACCGGTCACTTCATACTTCATAATTTTATTTTATAAAAGAAATGCTTTTGAAAAGTTGTCAGGTAATCATAAATAAGAAGTTATAATTCTTTTAAATTAGGACAGGAAAACCAAAATCTGTTCCACAATTATTTTAATTTTCAGTGCCATAATCACAGGGAAAGATCTCTTCCTAAGGCTCTTTTTGCTACATGAGGACAGATTTTTCTTCCTCTTCCATTTCTCCTTCTTCCCCTCCAATCCTTTCTACTGCTACTGAATTTCATTCACATATACCACCAGAACTGGATCTACATAGACTATGCCCTCTTTATCAGTTCAAAAAGTTAGACTGAAATTTTTACTTTTAATATTAAATATTATTTGAATAATTTTTAAAGTAAGATTTAATCCTGAACACCAAACAATTGTGTGAGGAACAATGAAGAGAGCAAAAGATTATTTTTTTTACACAATCACCTGACAAAATGATGCCAACTGAAGAATGCAGACACTATGGAAGTATTAATTGTTTATCTCACTTACTCAAATAATGGGTTTGCATATGAAACATGAAATGTATTACTGATGCAGCCAATAAAGTTTTTCTTTATGTGGTATAAATCTGTACATATACAGTAATTCATTTCATTATCTTCATGTCTTTTAATCATACTTAATCATACACCAAACTCTTTCTCTGGAGCAATGAAATACATTGCAGTCTTTGATGGAAACTCCAGTGTTTTCTCTTGGATGGCATGTGGCAAAGAATAATCTGAGTTTCTACTTTTTTTCTTAAAACAATGGCATAAAATTTCTCATTGCATAAAATGTGTTTACGTACAAAAGTGTTACCTTGTGTCTTGGTCTAAAATGATTTGGTTTTAACATGTAACTAAGTATTTTTTCAAACCATTTTTTCAGGTAATTGACAAATTTGGCCATCTTACAGAAATAGATTACAGATTGTATTACTTGTGGGTACCAAAGAATATAAGGTATTCTTATTTCTGTATACCTTTAGAATTTAAATACACAAATATGTATAATTTGTATGTATAAACTGGGAATTTTGAATTGTTAGTGGCAGGTCTCAGAGGTACAGTGTAATGTCTCATGGAAAGAAGGACTGAATATTTATTTTTTATTTTATTTTTTAATGAAAGGAAAACTATTTTATAGTGGATTTTTGTATGCATCTTATACTGAGCATTTCCTCACTTTAAAGAATGTGTGGGAGATACACATGTTTATGTGAAAATCTTTCCAGCAAATCCTACCTCCACTGAAAGCTTGAGTAAGTAAACAATCTTTAGGGTGTTTTTCCAGGTCAAGAAATTTGATCTTTATTGAATTAATTCTAGAATGGAAAGGTAATAAAAAGTGATGTCTGCTAAAAAGCTAAAAAACCAAGACACTGAAAACAAAGGCTCAATAATTCAATTAGTAAATATATTTTTTATATGATTTCATTTTGCTAATACATGCCAGGGTTATTTCACTAGATGTGCTAAAGGGAAATTTCAGCTATTATCTGATCATTTGAAAATCCAATTCTACTACATTTTAATTTTATTGACATATTCAAGGAAAAGGTTAGTGCAATTTTTTCCCCCACTGTTATCAGTCTGGATGATTTCTGCTTCTTTAATCAAAATTATAAAAGTCAAGAGCTCCCACATTTATTGAAGTAATTAATCAATATTTTTTTTAAGCAAACGTGTGAGCCTGGGGTTTTTTTTCTCGTTTTGGTTGGATTTTTAATTTCAGAATGCACGTGGAATGTAGATATTCTTTACTCAACTTTCTTTTATTGAAAACAAACATCCACATTTAACACACTGAGCTCAAAGAAGTTCTGCAAAGAAGATGGGGCCATGTTCTTTCCAGCGGTGACCAGCGACAAGATCAGAGGCAACGGGCACAAAGTAAAACATAAAGTGTGACCTCTAAATATCAGGAAACACTTTTGTATTGTGAGGGTGACTGAGCATGGGAACACTGTGCCCCAAGAGGATGTGTGGCCTCCATCCTTGGCAACTTGCCCAAGGGGGCCATGCTTGAACAGGGGGGTTGAAGCAGATCACCTCCACAATTCCCTCCCACCCTTGACCATTCCGTGATTCTGCAAACTCACACACAGTGGAAGTAGGCACTTTGTGAATCTACTTTAACTCCCATGTTCTGATTTCCAGAAGGGGAGAGGATTTTACCTATTAAAAGGGGAAGGGAAGGGGAAGGGGAAGCAGAAGAAAAAGGGAAAGGGGAAGAGGGATAGAAGGTCAGGGAAGGGAAAACCACCATCATGTAGCAAAATGAGTCTTAGAAAGATACCTGTCTCTTATGACTGTGGCATTGAAAACTTAAGCATAGAACAGATTTTGGGTTTCCTGTCCTAATTTTAAAGAAATGTGATATCTCGGTAGTCGTTGACTGAGAAGAAGCTTATAGAAGTATTTATCTCTATATATTTATATATATGCTTCTGTATATAGATATGTACTGCCATATATAGTATATAAATGGACATGTTCATTTACATATACTAATACTCTTAAAGAAAACTCTTACTGTTTTCTAAAGATGTTTGTAGAATTAAAACCCCTAGCTTTTTTTAAAAAATCCTAATATTCCATAAATGATCCACTAAATCTGAAGACTTAGTACCTGAATCTGAAAGAACAATTTATGTCTTATAGCAATCAAAGTCTTTGGAAAACCCTTAGTCCAACTGACATAACTTCATTTTGGAGTAGTAAAGTGCTCTGATGTTACTTTGTTGGATATTATGTAAATGTTCAGCAGAGTCCTAAAGAGTGTATATGATTCACTGCCCTCATATATAAGGATCTGATACAAATCTCTTAGATCTTTTGAAGAGCTAATTTGATAGCTGTGTACAAGTAAGGATTTATTAATCTTTAAATTACTCATTTTTATTAATTAAATTGAGAAAATTGTGCAAGTTTGCAGCCCATATTTACATGGAATATTTTTCAAACAATGAACTTAGGCAGTGAAACAAATGAAAGAAACAGCCTTGACACTTGTCAGCCTACATTCTCCACAAATTGTTTAATGTTTGGGAGAGTAACATCAGCCCTGAAATACAGGATGTTTCAAAAGAAGAAACCATGTTCTGCAGCATAGACAAGGGAAAAAGTAATTTCTTGTAAAACTAGAACTCACTGAAGCAAAGAGGACAAGTGCAGGGGATGCTGGAAAGAAAGAAACAGAGATGAAGCCTGATCTGCAGCTCATGTGAAGTCTTCAGGCTCCCTTTATCTTATAGAGTTCCCTTCTAAGGCACCCTGTTTTCCAGTAGGTTCCTTCTTCATTAGTCTTCCTTACCCTCTCAGTGATTCTTTTCTTTCCTCAATTTACTGTATAGTAGCCCCTCTTTTACAAGGAGGAGGGAATAGAAGCTCTACCCGCTGAGTGTCCAAGAACCTGGGTTTCTAGGTGATGCCTTGAGTGGCTGCCTAGAAACAGAGACTAGACAGGAGTAAGGGAATAAAGGTAGGTATTTGTTTGAAAGGCCTTCAAAGATACACCCTGGGGAGCCAGAGGCTACTTCCAAAATGGACCCCAAGATGGATGACAGGTCACGAGTTCTTTGCACTTTTATAGGTTTGGTTCATTTGCATATCAGCAAAAATTCACCAATTTAAATTTTAGCTAATGATGTAATTTCTTCAATTTCTCCACCTCTCTAGGGGCTCTAGTTTACACCTTTAGGCCTAGGACAATTTGAGTGTCATTGAATAGCAAGCTCAGAGAAGCTTTGTTGTGTCTATCTGGCCTAAGAAAACAGCTAACAAGTGTTGCCCTGGTTTTTCCTAAAGCGTTCTGTTTTAAACTTGGAGTCGGAATTCTTTCTCACACACTTTCATGTAAATAATAGCCAATGTTTACTTAACGGTATTTTCTGTTTTTCATTCCTTTTGTGATAAGAGAACTTTGATGAGCATCTTTTTTCTCCAGTGGGATTGAGAAGGAAGTGACCTGTCCTCCAATCCCTTGTGCATTAAGAATTGTGTAAGATGTGACATATGTAAATAAAAAGGGTCTTTCCCCTCCTTTCTGCTGAACTTGGCAGGTGTAAGAGCATCTTTATTGTGTTTTCCCAGACACAAACAAGCTACAGGAAACTTCAGTTACACACTAGGCGATATACAATTTGAAAAAATATAAAAGTTAAAACCTAAGGCATCATTCCCCCCCTTCATCTTGGCAGTGATGTTCGCCTTGTGGTGATCATTCTTTTTGATGAGATCCTCTCCATTAGCACAGACATCGTTCACTCTGTGCTTGTGGACAGTAAAATCAGTCTTGAGTGCCTCGTGCTTCTTCAGCAAGCCCTGGATTGCAGCAGGTGTGTCCCCATAATCCTCACTGGCTACCAGTGTCATTTTCTCATTGATCCAGGCTTCTTCTTCCTCAACATTTGCTACAAACTGCTGATACTCCAGACACTCCTCCAGACACTGACCCCGAGCAGCTGCCAACTGTTTTAACTCTTTCCAGTGATCCACAAACTGAGCCAGTCTCTGCTGTGTCTCCTCCTTTCCAACTATATTGTCATGCAAAACAACTTTTTGACTTTTTGAATGGCTACGCTGGATGCAAGTGTACAGCATTTGGGAGTGGTAGTAAACAACACCCTTTCTGTCTCTATGCTATACACAATACAAAACATTTGTTTTCTCAAACATCCAATATAATTTAATGAGAAGATATTGACAACATTTTAAGGATAATTGTAAAATTGTCAGTTCTCTGAGTGTAAGATACACACTTGCACAAATTAAGTGAGAAAGACAAACACCAATTGCCGCCTTATTTTCAAGCATTTATGAAGCTCAGAAGTCACATTCAAGACTGTTGGATTGTTAGCTTTAAGGAATTTATCCATATTTCTCAGATATTATTATTATTTTCCTCTCATTTTAGAAGTCTAAAAATAACAGAATCAGAATGCACATAAAAAGACCCCAAAGACTGAGCTGGTTGCCTTTGCTGCATGAAAAATAAAATAAAAACCCACAGCAAATATCCATGTGCATTTGGTAGGAAATTTCTTTTTTGCTAAGGGGTTAATTCAGTGCCAATATACAAAAGGTAAATACTAAAAAAAACCAAAATTAAAACAAAATAAAACAAATAAATAAGAAATAAGTTAACAGGCAGCATTTATCATTTACTACATCATTCTCCTCTCCAGTCCCAGCCTTTCCTCCTTCTGTCTTTGATTACCACATTCTCATATGTATTACTTTGTTGCTATTTTTCTTGCAATTAGTTTTATTTGAAAAAGCTAATTATATGCACTTATTTCTTTACACTCAGTGTGCAATTATCACTGATCCTCAGTGAACCGAGTGGTTAATGATAATATCAGGAAATATTTGTTTTCTCCATTCCAAGGAAGCAAACATTATTTAGTGATGACTCTCACATTTGTTTTCAGAGTTCCCAAATATAATGATGGGAAAATATTGAGCTCCTTTTTTATTCAACAGGAAGAGAGCATGTTTTATCATAGACCTATGTCCAGCATTTAATGACACTTCATCAAAATGTCACATATTTATTTATCAGCATCATGGGCTGTCAATCACTGATATCTTTTTTCTAAGTTCCTTACCAGTAATTAAGATAATTACTACTGGAATGCTATTAAATGCTAATAACTGTAAAATGTATTTTAAAATGGCTTCATTATCTACACAATGGCAAATAGTGTACTATCATTTCAAAAACAAAGCACATTTTTTGGTTTTTTATATTTAATATGTCTCATGGTCTTATGTAATCAGCATTAAACATGACTTTTAATCAAATGTCATAGACACTCTGTATTAAATACAGATGGAATAATAATATTTCTAAAGGAGAATGATAAGCATAATTAGATGGCAAAATGTGGGTGATTAGATTTCTCAAAATAGCTAATTCTGCTGATTAATTCAAAGTATATTATTCTATAAAATCTTGTATTATGCCCTGCTAGGAAGCTGCAGCTCTAAGATGCTGAGAAACAGAAGCAAGTAAACCATGCATAATTGTTCTGTTTACAACAATAAAGCTTTCATTTCTGTTAATCTTACAACCAACTTGCTTAAAAATTAAAATTATCAAAAAAGGCCAAAACAGTAGTAATTCTATTGTTTATCATTATTCTTAAAAATAGTGTTGGAATTTTACAGGATTTGAAACAAGAAAATACTTTGCATACTTTTTTCAGTGTAAAAACCATTTGCCTCATTTTTCCCATTGCTTTATGAAAAATAAAAGAAAGCAAATTCAGAAAATGAAAAAAAAATCATAAATCACAGAATGACTGAGATTGAAATGGACTTCATGATTAGAGTGTGGAGCCATCCTATTCAAGTAGAGCCACCTAAAACCAGTTACCCAGCCTCATGTTCAAATGCCATTTGGATATTTCCCAGGTGAGAGACTCTATGACCTCTCTGAACAACCTTTGCCAGTGTTCAGATACCACCACACAAAGTAAAAATGTCTTCTGATGTTCAAAGGGAGCCTTTTGTGTTTCAGTTTGTGCTTCTTAAGCTGTCTGTGTGTCACTGAAAAGAGCACATTATCTTCTTTGCACCCTTCATTCACGTGGTTGTATAAGCTGAAAAGATCCTTCTGGAGATTTCTCCTCTCCAGTCCCAGCCTTTCCTCAAAAGAGAGATGCTCCAATTCCTTCATCTTCTTACCAGCCCTTTGCTGGAGTCTTATGTCCATGTCTTACACCCCCTGCTCCAGTGCTACCATGGCAGAGCCAGTCTCCAGCTGCCCACAGCCCTGCTTTGCCTGGCCATGTGTCCCACTAAGCCAGGCACACCTGCAGACCTGTCTTGGTCTGGTTTCAACCTGTACCCAGACCCTGTAAGGAGACTGATGCCAGGACTGGACATGCCCTGCTGCTCCCTGGCTGCCCTCCTCCTGGCTGGATGATGGAGTATGGGTCCTGCCTGCCAGTGCCTGCCATGGTATTCCAAGGGGACATCCTCACCCCACGGAGCAGCCATCCTGTGAGGATTTCTGCAGCTGTGCTTGAGAAATTGAGTTCTCACAAGTGAGGACGTAATAAAGTCATCATTTGGCCTCCTTGTGTGTGTACCCTGAGGTATTTTCTGTGGAATTCTTTCACTATAAATTCAAAGAATGAGTTTCTTCTCAGCATGAGTGGAAGGACTGTAGCTGGTACACTGCAGAACTTTCCTTAGCATTAAATGTAAAAAATAAGTATTGCATGCTTTTGCTCTAAGGTGATGTCAAGCTGCCTGTTAACAACAGTTTATGAAGTAGCTACTATGTACTTGTCACGTTTTAGAAGTCAGATTTTATGCGAGGAAGTTTTTCACAAAATGTTAAGTATTGCCAGCTGTAATGAATTCCAAAAGGGCAGAATTTTGAACACATGAATTACAGTATAATAATACAGACAGACCCTAGAGTTATAAAAAACAATAAAAACATAGAGATCATACTCCCTACTTGTAATAGATGAATACATATACCCTTTCTTAAATGGGTGCTGCTAATATAAACACATTAATATTCTGAAACACTCCATTACCCATAGGGCAAAGATAACTCTACAAGCAAATCAAGACATCTGTGTTTGGAGAAAAGATGTATACAGTGTGGTAAATGCAACGTGGCATTGCATATATTCAGTGCAGTTTATACTTTATATAGGCCAAAATGTACATAAGGGATGAGGCATGTGAATGTATAAATGGGATATACACAAGTTATATATAGATATAGTTTAGATTCTTTCTCTTTGAGAGAAGTTTGATGTGGATGGGTCCAGACTATGCTAAGAGTGTGAGTAACCTTCCCTCACAGAACTTTCGCTCTTCCCTCTTCAAATCCACAAGGCTTCTAAAGTCAGGAGCATGTTTGAACAGAAACTTGAAGCAGAAATTGAACAGAAACTTGAAGCACTATCTCTCAGCAATACATCAAAATGAAACAAAACAGAAATAGAAAATGGCATATAAACAATATCACCACCACTCGCCCTTTAGGGTGCAAGACAGTTTTCTCTTTAGGCTTGTTTTCCTAGACTTTCTCATTTGTTCTTAAAAAAAAACAAACACAGACAAGATGCATTTGGGGTTTTTTTGTTTTACGGAGATTTCATCTGGTGTCTGCCTTAACTTCTTGCTCTTCTTATCAGAGTTGCTTTCACTTGCTTTATCAATATCATTATTACATTATAAATAAAATGAAGAAAATCAGAACCATATTGAATATGTATAATAAAAAGACAATATTGCATAGATTGGTCACAGTTTTATGCAATCATTTTTCTGATCATGTAGAGAGTATTTTACTTTGAAAACCAAAGCACAACCTTTAATTCAGTTTCTTCTGTCTTTCAAACAAGTATATCTTTACCTCTGTAAGACCAATCTTGTGTAGTAAGTATCGTCTAATGATTCCCAACCTCATCTTCGGTGAAAAGTGATACAATTTTTGGAAATAATTGAGCTGATGTTTTGGCTAGCTGGTCAGAAAAAGTAAGCAGATCCTCCAAGACCTACTCATGCCACTCCTGTCTACTGCAAAAATTAACCCTATCCTGACTGGAACAAGGACACCTTCATATGGTGGATTTTGTCAGTGTTGGAATTCACATATTAAAAAATAAATAAAATTAATGTTATAATTAGGCATCATGTCCATTTCCCATGAAAAATTTAATTCACACTCAAGAGAATCAAAGAGACAAAGAACTTAATACTATGTGGGCAGAGATTAGTAAACTTTTTTTCATAACAATATTTAGTAGCATTAAAAAATCCATTTTTAATACATTAGAGATATTTTCAAATATTTATTGTAATGTCTTTGTTCATATTAATGTGATGCAGAGAAAACTGTCAGAATTGCAAAATAAAAACAAAAAACTCCCAAAGCTTTGTTTAGGTTTTGTATGAGTTTAAATGAATATTTCTATAAGAGTCAGTGCATAGACATAAAAAATAGACGAGCACAAAAAACAAAAAGGAATGGGAACTTTGATATTCAGTAGTTAAGGTCAGACTACCTTGTTCTTTATCATAAGATTTTTCTAAGTCCTCTGACATCCATATTTCAGTGATGATGTGAAATGCGTTATGTTTTCTGGAAGGGATGTGTTGAGTCAATGATCAAAATTTGAGAACACTTGATGTGACATGTAACATCTTGAGCTGCAGCCTAGTAAATAGACTGGAAGAAAAGCTTTTATGTTTTTCATACCTTTTATTCCCCCACTAAGGGGTCAGAAAATGCTTCTGAGTCTTTACAATATGACAGTGTTTTTTCAGAATCAATCCCAGCTACTCTGTAACAGTCACATCTCCCTCGGGGAATCAATATCTTAAGAGTTACTCAGAGCAAAAGTTAGGTCTGTATTATAGGTCAAGCCACCCTGACAGGTTGACAAGGTAGAGAATGTCATTTATCCTTTATGGCAGAACCAGAAACAGAGCTCTGTTCTGATCAATCCACTAACAGGATAAGAAAGTGTCTCAAAGTGACATGCTGTGTCCATTGAACTTAAACAGCACCAATCCACTGTTCATTTAAACCTTGCCTTTGGCAATTTTCTGGAAATGTCTGTTGAACACTTTAGATAGGTCTTATACTTTTCTGCAAGGGTCTGTCTAGAATTTTGTCCTTGGAGAGAAGTTTATATGTGCCACCACTTAAAATGAAGATCCAAATTTTACACCAAAAGACTGTCCAGTGGAAAAAGCTTTGATCAAAAAGCAACTGATGCACGTCATGTTGCTATATGAACATAATCTTGAAACACTACACATTTATTTCAATAACTATTCAAAAGTATACGTGTGTGTGTGTCTGTCTGTCTGTCTATGAATACACCAATAATCAAATGTGAATTTTCCAGGTGAGTTCAATATTATTTAATTGGATTTGATAGTACCAAGTAATCTTTAGGATCTAACATAAGTTAACTGTCTTTTTTTCATTATTTTGTTCCCATTCCTTCTTATAAATTTATAAAACCTTTTGCAACATTTACAATACAATGAAATTAGACCTAATTTTCCTGATTCCACAGGTGATGGCTAGACAAAAGAAACTGAAGTATCCACATTTTAACTTGTTACATGTTTAAAATTATACCATTATTTTAGGTCATCAACTCCAACTCTCTAAGTTCAATATTTCAAATATTCCCTGACAGCCAAATAGCACATGTATGTCTGCAAGTGCATGTGTGCACACAGGTTTGAGAAGAAAAGAAAGAATGCAAGAGAAAATTATCCTACTTCTCAGACATTTCTCTGTGTAGTCATTCCTTCTTATAACCTTAAGATAACTTTTAACTTACAAAGAAATGGTTGGGATAGGAGGATAGGAGGGTGTGGGTGTGCCTCCATGATCCACCCACAGCGAACAAAACCATCTGGAGAGCATTTGCCAAAAACTCATCTTGTTAAAGAGGAAGAAAAGCATCAGCCTAAAATGAATGCTGATCATCAGTTGGACTCAACAGTAACCAGGAAATACCAAAAAGACTTTTGAAGCAAAGGACGAATCAGTCTGGTCAGAAACGGAAAAGAAGCGTGAACATTTCTAACATGGATATAGAGAGCCTGGAAAGGAAGAATCTTGGAGCTCCTTCCTTGCTGTCAGTGTCCTTGCCAGGACATCTGACAACTGCTCAGACTTGGTAGTACAACCTCCCCAAGGGTCACTGAGAGTAGCCTGGTCCCACTTAGCAGAATGACAGGACCCAATTGTTTCACTGTGCAAAAGTAATGTTGCGATTTGCATGTTTCATTACTGATACTAATCTTGAACGTATGGTTCACCGACTGTCAGTTAAATAGCCTGTCATTAATAAAATCATTAATCGCTTTGGTCAAGAGTTTGACTTAAAACATTCAAATTGAGTATTTTCTCCTTGGAATATGACAAAATTTCTTGCATTTTGCTTATCAAGTAATATGGAAATATGGAAAGTAATGTAATTTAATATAGATTGAGAAATGAGATACAAGAGTAGTTCAGCTTAAGTCAAAGCAAAGTATGCAAATTAACACTGATTAGCTGAAGTCCTAAATCTTGATGGCAGGAAGCAATCATTAGGGGAGGAGAGGGATTAAAAAAATATCCCATGACAGACCATTATGGCCTGCTTCAATCTTAACTGCTAAACAAGATGTCTTTTACTTTAGGTCTGGCACATGAAACTCTAAGTCTAACACTTGCATGATCAGAGATTTTTTACAAAACCCACTAAAAAGTGGAGAAAAAGATGAGGTTTTCCTCAATATCTATTTGATATATATTCTATGTCTCAGCAAAGACACTGCACTAGAATGGATTGCCAAGGGAAATGGTGGAGTCACCATCCCATCACCAACAACTGGATGTGGCACTTAATGTTATGGTCTAATTTACAAGGCAGAGGTCAGTGAAGGGCTGGACTCAGCAATCTTGGGAGGCCTTTTCCAACCTGAATGACTCTGGGAATCTGGGATCTCAGGAATGACATCTAGCATAAAATCCTAGGGCTGAACTTCTTCTAACTTTAATTCTGCTGTGGAATAAAGATATTTGCAAGACCATTCTACCCAACACCTTTACATGAGAACACACTTTCAGCAGTACAGATTCAGAACCTGGTGTCCTCTATAGGGTTGTTTTATCAATGTCTTCACAGGCATTCTTCCTCCTCCACCTTCCCATGAAGTAATTATTTGACGAGATCTAGACTAATGCCATTTTTTGTAGTGACTGAGATACGGACCCAGACTGGCAGGGAATCTGAATCATTCATTCAAAGGAAATGAGCTGGTTTTATACACTTGTTGAAGGCACAGTATTTCCTTACATGGTAATTCTCACTACACGACCTATCCCATGCTGCCACATCAGCAACACTCTTTCTGAATGTCCTTCTATGGGGTGATCATGCACTTTTCACTCATCTGTCAGCTTCCGCCAGGCTCCTCTNCTGCCATGTGTCACCTCCTCCCCCCGAGGTCCGGTGGAGACAAGCTGCACTGTGCCACCACGAGCTCCTTTGTGCTGTCTCGTGCTTCTGCAGGCACATCCCACAGCCCGCAGCTCAGCTCCATCACAGCTCTTCCCACAATTTTTAGAGTTAGTGCTTTAATGCCTTGTTAATGCATGTAAAAAATACAGTAAAAGCATAGAAAGGAGAACACAGCGTATATAAGGATATTGGTTTATTGATTTAACCATCATGTGGATTTATTCCTACTGACTATAAAGACAGGCTTAGTGTTCATCTGCCTTTAGCCATACTAATTATTTATGAGTACTATTTGAGAATGCAAGCTGTTTTAACACTGAATTTTTTATCTGTTATCTCCATCAATCCTTATGTCAAAGGCAAGTGTGGGATCAGGATAAATATTATTGATAATAATGATGGGAAAAATACAACAAAATGGAAAACTTTCCTAAGCATCGAAAATATCCATTTAGAATCTGGACAGCAACTTATGTTTGCACTTATCTGGACAATTACATTCATTCTGAGACTTACTATAGTTTCACTCACCTTTCTTTGAGTTTTTGAGCAACTGGATGAAAGCGCAGTGCAAAGATTGTAATGTTTGATGTGTGAAAACAGAATATTCCCAGGAAAACACAGAGTTATTTCTCTTCCATGTATATAAGGATACATACAGATATATATATCTAGCATGCATTAAACGGGTTCATGATCTAAGCAAGAACCTACTCAGAACTTTAAACTCCTATTCGTCCTGACTTAAAAGGGTGAAATATATCATGATACTTATCTGGTATTTTGCCCATATTTAACTAGAGGCATGTACAGAATTATTATTCTTTATTAAAAATATCCAGTTTCCTTCATACTTGAAAATATTTCTTTTTAATGTTATTGTTGAGCTAATTACTAAGAGATTGTTAGCTTTGGGTGGGTCACTCTAGGTTTTTCTTGATTTCTCTGTTACATAAACATGTTACCACATGAAAGGATGAACACAATAAAGTTCCAGTGCTATTATTCTTGTTGTTATTTCTTGTATATGTGTTGCAAAAATGCACAACCACATATATGTATATCAAATCCCACAAATTTTATGGATCAGTTTGTGAAGTAAAATTAAAAAGCCATATTTGACAAAAAAATATTTCATATAATTTGGTTGACTGAAATTCTACTCTTCAGATCACACTGAGGAACAGTTTTACCATTAACGATATGTGAAGAAAAAGCTAACTTCTTTAGAAAACTCAGTTGTCACCTCATATCTTTGTAAATTGAACTGTTTTGAAGATGAACTAGTGAAACTACTGTTTCCTTATTCCTCTCTCTTTCTTTCTTTCTTTTTCTCCCCTGATTTTAATGAATAAAACTGGAATTTTTTTTTTAGGGGAAAACCAATGTAAATTGCATATCTTTTCTTCTGGAAGGTTATTTCATAGGTTATAATCCAGGACAGTACAAGTGAAGGGGAATACATTGACTTTACATTCATGTATGTATTTTGTATAAATTCTCTGGTGAATCAGCATTTTCAAAACCAACCAGTTAATTGGCCAAGAGCATTTGGACAAGATTTTAAAATAATAACTTTTTAAAATTACTAAAAATTGTTACAAATATTTGTACATTTGAAATTTTGCACTCATAGAAAATATTTTAAAAGTGTATGGATTATTGCGTAAAACAGATTAAAACAGCAACTTGGAAAATCTTTTCCAAAAAATGAAGTTCTTCTTTCATAATAGCACAGAGATGAGCATTGTAAGAACACAGTAAAGATATTTAGAACTTTAACAAGTAAGAGTCATATATTCAAAACTTGTGTCTTCTAATTCCCAAGTGGAGGGACATTTTAAATTCAGTCCCATCAACAATTACAAATCTGGTGTTAGTACCCATGAGGGAAATGCTAACATTTCAATACACTCAATGTAATTAGACAAAATTGCCTTTTACTGCAATTCATAGGGAGAAATTGTTCCCTCAAATACAGACAATAGTTTTCCAGACTGCTTGGTATAACTATCATTGTTAATTTCTGGATATTAAGAGACATATGGACTGTACTGCTGAGAGAAGTCAGATGAACTTATAGAAGGGGTCTGGGGCATATTTAAGGACATTAAAAGGGCAAGATATTGCAAGTAAATTCTGCAATAAAAATTTATTCAGTTCAACCTTTATTCTTTGATGTCCCAAAATGCTTATTTTATCTTTATTAGATAGTTAAATATGTAGAAAAATATAAACTATAAATCACCTTGGGAACCATACACTAAAACTGGAGTCATTAAAAAAATAGACAATAATTGTTTTGCAGCTGACTTTTATGTGTGAGCCTGACTGCAGACACTGCATGCAATTCCAAAAATGATGTTTGAGTGATGTGATGAAGCATGCTTTGTTTTCCATCAAGCAAGAAATTGTGTTCTTGTCTTGAACAAAAGATGGATATCTGAGGAAAGTAGAATTTAATCTTAGTTGCTCACAGATATAATGATCAAATTTATTTAATCAAGTGGTCCAAAGCCAGAACTTCAGGCTTTGGCTGGAATGCTTTCTATATCCCAGTGAGCAGGACAAGATTCTTTCTCTTCTAAAAAATTTATCTCAGAAACTATTTTGTCCCTGCTCTGTCAGCGGTGTCATGAAGGGTGTGTAAATATACATAAAATAGAGTACTAGAATAAAAAAGAACTCATAAGGCCTGGTTCAGACTCCCCCTGAAATGAGTTGGAAGACAGCCCTACAATATCATCTGGAAAATACACTTCTAAAGAAGACTAGAATTTAATCACTAAATGTTTATAGTGGTTATTCCTAAGGGATTTTTCCTAAAGATACCCCAAACCCCTACCTGATAGACAGGATTTTCAATGTTTTTGGGAAGATGTTTCATCATGCTAACCATTATGCTTACTGTATTAGGAAAAATAAATATGTCCCATTTTAATGCAAAGAAGCTCAGTTCTAACCTAGAACCTTCGTGGGTAACCTAGAAACCAAGAACAAGTAATTTTTATAAATGCAGGGAAATATCATACTATTGAAATTAAAAATCTAGGTTTTATTTAAGAATTTTGGACTGTAAATTAATAGCTTAACTATTTTATCCATTTTTCTTAACCTGCAGTATAGATCTAGTATAAGTGCTAAACTTCAGGGATAAGATGTTTCTTATATTTTTATCCAATTACTTTAAAATGTGTATTACAAATAATGCAAGGGGAAAAAAACCCAACAAAACAACCCAACTAAAAAATAAAGAAATAAAAACCCAGAAAAACACCCATGTCACCAAGAAAATAAATGTATAGTAGCATTGAGAAAAAGAGGAAGGATTGTGAACTAAGTGAAATTTTTCTGTAGTATAATACTCAGAAAATATTTTTCAGTTAATACATTATGCACTTAAAACTTTAGTTACTACTTTTCCTCAGTAAGCAAAGAATATTAAAAATAATTACTGGAAAATTCTCTAAAGGAGTTGAAAACAGGAACTTGGCTCAAACTTTTCTAAAATACCCTATCTATCAAGTAACCTTTACATGAAAAAAATGAGAGTCATTCTAAAAACCCTATAAAAACCCTACTCTACACTCTCTATTTTTCTATACTTCCCGTTAAAGTCTGACACTGAACAGCGAAAAAGAAAACTTACCAAAAAGTACTGTGGTAAAACCATTATTACTTTATGATTGAAAAAAATTGGTAACGGATGCAATTTTTAAGGAATAGATGACCATTGAACATCCTATGTATTTTAGCTACTGATAGGAAAAAAACTATTATGTAATAGGATATATGATATTCTAGACAGCATATGTATGAGCTCATTTTTTCCTAAGAGGTTTTAATTTGATGCAACTTCTTATCTGAAGATATATTTGTGCTGCAATTTTTTATATTTATTAATAATTTTTTTTCTTCTCTCCAGCCAGTCATTTTCTCCCATCAAAAATTATCAAGATTTAGATTCTACAGTGTGTGAATGTTTATGGTGTATGTCACAAAGTTCTGAAAATAGCCATACCCTTGGTGTTTCACCAGCATATTCTATTTCCTGAATTCTTATTTTAATTTTGACCTCCCTTTTGACTTGTATTGTTTTCTCATTTTTTATGTGGTGAATAATGGCAACCCTTATGAGGAGAGATATCAAAATTTTTTCTGTCTCCTTCTCCCCTCTTTCTGATAGATTGAATTGAATGGGTTTGTGAATATAAAAATAAGTAGTCATTATTTCTTATGGGTGAATAAACAAATAAATACCAAGTCAGTCTTGAAGCATCCTCCATTCCAACTACATTTATATGTAAAACGCAAGCTAGAAATGTGGTATGGCATAAAAAAGTATGATGCAGTCATTATTCCCATTTTATAAGTATGTCTCAGAGGTGCTGATGGGATCTAAAAGAATATATATGCTAGTGGTACAAATAGTTTTCGGGGATGTTCCATGACTGAGACTTGAACAGACTTTGGCCTGATCTTTTTCCATTCCTACTAGCACTTTTCCATGCAACTCCTAGGCATGGTTCCATAGTTACTGTGGGTCAGAGACCTTTATCAAAATGTAATATTGATGCATCTACTGATGCTCTGCGTCTCAGCATGTTTACCAGTATGGAAATCAATTATTATGTGACCACAGTCAGAGAACAGGCTCAAGGCACTTTTAATTTAATGGAGCAGGAATAACTCATGCAACCCTCTTCCTCTTCAGGCTTCTCCAGGCAGAATCTTAACACTCATTTCACTTTAAAAATGATGCTGTAGCACAGAGGAAATAGATGCAATATTTCATAGTATCATGTGCAGCCAAAAGTTATCTTTACCTCCACTATTTCTAATACAACGGATAATATAATTTCCTTCGACAACACCAGATGCTTAGTGAGAATTATGTAGCAATTCATATTCTTTTCCACTGAAATAAGTCAAATATAGTGGGATTTACCTCTTCTACCTTTAAATTTTTATAATGTGGACATCTACATCTCAGCTTGTCAGACAGAGGTTTTATTCCTTGAATGAAAAAGGTCACTTCTAGAACACGTTTTATCTCATTGTAGTATAGATATCTAAAAGGGTTAGAAGAACTTTGTTTTGGAAGTAATATAAATCTCCTTGAATTATAAACTGAATCTGGTTGATGAATCAAGATGAAGATATGTACATAGCTGAAACTGGGAAGGCCTTAGAAACAACTTAATGCTACATAACATCCTGACAGAATCCTTACTCCAGGTCTCTTATTTGAGTGTTTACTTTTAATTGATCTCATTTTACTTTTGCTTTTTTCAAAAATAAATAGGAAGCTCCAGCATAGCATACTGCCTTTAGCAGAGGCATGCTAGGACTAAATGTAGCAACTTTCCAATTATGTGGTCAATTTATAAAAACTTCTTTTGATCCAGAATGCCGAATCAGCAAAAGAATTACTAATGGAAAATAAAGTTTATATATATATTGTATGTGTCTTGAATATAAAAGATTTCAATGTACTTAATTTAATTTTTTTTCTCAGTAATTTTCTTTATGGCATCATAACATATGTCAGGTTAAAAAAGCTTCTCTTTTTAATTGATAGGGGTTCTTTTAATCCATTCATCTTGCAATGTCTTGTCATACTTGAATGACACAATTTTTTTTAAAACTGTCTGGAAAGAAAGGACCAGATAGATGCTCATGTACACATGTAAATCACTGCTATGTCTGCCAAAAATAAAAAAAAAAAATAAGGCCCATTACTGTTTCTCCATATTCTTACATCATCTTGACCTGATTTGCCTTTCTGCTAGTGCTCATCAGAATCCTCTGCTTTGTGTTAAATAGGATTGTAATAGCAGAGAAAAAGAGAGTTGGCATTTTAAATGAGAGTCAGGTCCTCTCTATCCATGTCATTGTGACAAATTTTTATAGGAACATTATAGATACACAACCAGTGATTAGCTCCATTGCTATGCACTCCTGTATCTCTGCGACAGAGAGCGATCATCAAATTCACATTATGTGGGAACTTGGGAGTTAGTAGAAGCTGACCATGCCAGCTGGAAGTGGCTTAAAACATGTGTTATGCTATTAAGTGGTATTACAACGTACCAACAATGGATTACGAAAATCTCTTACAGACCTTGTTACTCGAAGTATAGACGTACTGTGCACATTGCACAGCCATGGCAATGCAGTTTGCTGAAAGAAAAATGATGAAATTGTTTAGCATACAATTATGCAGAGGTGAAACTAGATGGACCAATTTACTCAACAACAACAAAAAAAAAGCATAAAAATTATAATAAGAACAGGACTGTTAACACTATAATTTTAGAATGTGTTCTTCTTGTGTTTTACCTAAAATGTATTTTTACTTTTGGCATTGATATGGGTCCCACAAATCACTGTTGCACTGTGGCTGCACTTAACAAAATTTATTTAAGGACACCTCAGTGTGTAATGGGCAGTATGAAAGAAATCATCATCAAAAGCCATAATAAAGTCCTCCAATTTGACTTAGGTACCAGGGATTAAAATTATTGAATCTAGAAATGTTGAGATCTTTCATCCTCCAATTGTTTTAAACTGGTTATTGTTGGCATCCTGGTTTCATACCACTATGGAAAACTAAATTTCTAAATAGAAAAAAAAATTCTCCTCTCTGGTTAGTATATCTATCCAACACTGTTATACTGATAGAAATAACGAGACTCATTGCAGTGTAGTTAAATAGCTTTATAAATGTCATCTTTATTCATTCATCTACAGCCCTGATACACCTGTCATTTTTAGTTTTCAGTTTTCACAGGTAGCCAATGGCAATAACGAGATTTTCTTCAGGAAAAGCAAGTATCTGTGCTGTAATTTGTGCCATTCTACAGATCCATAAATGAACTAGATGTGAGCAGCAAGTGCAAAAAAAATTGCTGATAATATGGAATCATTCTAGATAATGAGGGCATACAGCTAGACCATGCAGAACTGCAGAAAGGCCAAAAATAGAGTTTATGACATCAAGAAAGTTGCAGCAGCATGGAAAATTAAGTTTAATGTAGATAAGTATAAAGTGGTTGGGACAAAAACAAACATATAACATATGCACCCTGCACTGTCTATTATTTTCAAGGTAAGACCTTGCAGTAAAGAAAAACTGGCACCTCTTCAGTAGCGGTCAAAAAATAAAGGCAAATGTTTAAATTTCTGTTTCAAACACATCTTTAATATGGTCATGAAGAAAGTTGATCGAAGTCACAAAACAATTCTCACTTGATGTATGAGTGCTAAAACTTCCCTGATTGGAAAGAGATAAGTGAGGAGAATAACAAAGAGATCTGCAATTCCAAGTCTGATGAAAAGACAATACAGATAAGTCAACAGTTCATTCTAATATATTAAATAAGGAACATCAAATTAAACTGATAGCAGCTAAGTGGAGAACTGAAGGCTGAATCTTTCCAGAAAACAGAACTCAATGCCAAATACTCACTGTAAAATGCTTAAAGCTTATATCCACGCAAGGTTTAACAACAAGAAATAGAATCCAAATGGGATAACTGGATTCATAAGTAAATCCGCTGAAGGCAACAAAGGTGAAAATAACTCAGACCTAGAAGAGTAATTAAGAAAATCATTCTGTTTGTATGTCATGTTATCAGTTCTTTGTGTGGAATGTTTCACAACAAGCTAACACAAAGCTGGTTTGCAAGTCTAATACGATATAGGTGCCCTCGCACTTATCTGCTTTCAGTTCTTGCATAAATTCATAGAGGAAAAAATATTCTAGCAGTATGAAGTCACCACCTCTGAATCACTGAGTGTCGAAAGCATGATTTACAACACCTTGAGAGAATGTTGTTCAGTACTGTTCCTCATATTCCCTGTCCTGGTGATCTTTCCTGCACTTTGTGCTGCTCATCCTCCTAGACAGAATTCTGGTCATTGCGGATCTTTCATCTGAAAGTTCAATATATATTTTTTTAATGTTTGTAAAAAATGAAAGAGATGTGAGATAATGGAATAAAAAATGGAAGAATAAATCACATTTTATATAGGTACACAAATTCAAGAGTTTAGAAGATTGATCATTGTTCCTGGAAGAGAGGAAGTTATTGCAGCCAATGAGAAATTTTATGTCCTCTGTGTTTTGAACAGTTTACATTTTGGATAATCTTATGTAATGAGCAGTCATTGTGATAATCTTGCACTTCAAGGCAGTCAATGCAAATCTTCCCCCAAAAAAATCTATTTAAAACCAGGAAGGATTCTAAAGACTTCTTTATTAGTCTCATTTTGTCTTCCAAAATTGCTGCAGGAGACACAAATTTCTGTTTATTGTATTCCTGAAATTTTGGGGACTAAAAATGCAGAGAATAATTATAATTTTAGGATGAGAAAAGTGATATCATGGATCATATTCAAAGTATTTATCCTGTGGCAATGATAATTTAAAATTTCACACACACACATACACACACACACACATATATATATTTATAAAAGAAAAATGGAAATAACAAATAGAGGAAGTAAATAGAATCTATCACTAATGACCACATTTTTTATAGAATCACAGAATAATAAAGTTGAAAAGGACCTTAAAGATCATCCAGATCCAATTCCCTTGCTATGGGCAGGGAACCTTCCAGCAGACTCGGTTACTAAGAGGCCCATCCAGTCTGTTCTTGAACATTTCCAGAAATGGAGGATCCACAAACTCTCTATGCAACAGTGCCTCGTGACCGTCACAGTGAAAAATTTTTTCCCAATATCTAATTTAAGCCTACCTTGTTTTAGGTTGCAGCTGTTCCTCCTTGTCCTGTCACTACTGCCCTTTTAAAAAGTCCATCTCTCTTCTACATTCCCTGTAGGTACTGGAAGGCTGCTATAAGATCTCTCCAAAGCCTTCTCCTTTCCAGATGCATCTTTCAGAAACATTTATTCTTTAGTGATATCTGACTTTATGTAGTTTCATGTAAAAAAATATTTAGATAACAGTACTATACATGTTCACATTTTAAGCAGTAAGGTGGATTCCTTCAGAGAGTGGGTCTGAGATGAGGCACCTGATGTAAGGGTCAAAATAGTTTTGAATGGTCTCTACCGGCAATGAAGAAAGTTCTGGTAACTACTGCATGGAAGAGATGCTCAGCATGTAGACAGATAAAGTTAATGACACTTAAAAATCTTTAGGGAAGGCCAGATAAAAAGCTCTTTCTCCACTAGTGCTACTTCAAAATCAGAACCATATGCATCTTTGTGACATAAAGTATTAGCTTTCTATTTAGTTATGAATATGCTTCATTTTCCAAACATGAGCCTGAGAATAGTTCCCTTTATTGTTTAGTCCTGTCTCTTTCTATTGCAGACAATAACCTCATGAAATAGCTTTCATAAAACCATTATGTTTTTTCTAAAAACTGTTAGTATTCTCTTAAGCCCACTGTTTCCTTTGGGTTGCTGCTCCAGAATTTTACTTGTGTCATTGTTAAATAATTGCTTTTAAGTTGCAGTGTATTTGAGACAATGCACAGTTTGTGCCCACTGTGTTCTAGAATTCAATGTTTACTTTCATTTTCATAATGCGTGTTATCTGGTGCATTTCTAGACAGCAAATATAATAACTCTGGCTCTGCCTGTATTGTTAAATACATCAATTCCAGGGCATCAACTTTTTACTTGTGGCCAGAAAGAATACAAACAGGTGTGTCCAAAAACTTTAGAGCAAGAGTACTGTAGAGAATTAGGTTTGATGTTCTGCTGCTGTGACTCTAGAAAACTATGTAGTTTTGCTACATAGGCTGTTTCAGGGTTTTTTTTATTAAAAATTTATTCAGAGAGTTTGAGACCATAGTACAGCCTTAATAAAAAAGGCTAAACTATATGAACCTGGATGTATAAAACTGAGTATAAATATTGCTAGTGTTGTGGTGCAAAGCCTTCTGATAGATTTTCTGACAAAAAGTGAAAAAGGTCAAATGGTACCTGATTCTGTGTTGACCATACTGACGTTTAAAATAGTTACATGAATGAATTACCTCCAGAACAATGGTGAGGCTTTGTTGGAAAAAATTAGTTGGAGAATTTCAAATTATACTCCAGGAGCTAAGCAGTGTGGATGCTGGGATCAGCTGCTGGAGTTTTCCCCTAGTGAGTTTTACTTGAGAGAATCGCAGAATAGTCTGAGTTGGAAGGGAACCACTAGGATCACCAAAGTGTCCTGGCCCTGGACAGCCCCAGAATCACACCATATGCCTGAGACCACTGTCCAAACCCTTCTTGAAACCTCCCCTGACACAACTTCAGGCCATTCCCTCAGGTCCTGTCACTGGTCACCACAGAGAAGAGATCAGTGTTTGCCCCTCCTCTTCCCCTTGTGAGGAAGCTGTAGACTGTAATGAGGTCTCCCCTCAGTCTTCTCCCCTCTTCTCCAGGTTGAAGAAGCCAACCAGCTTCAACTGCTCTTCATACGGCTTCCCCTCAAGGTTCTTCACTGTCACGGCATGCGGTGGTCGTGAGGTACCGCGACGTTCCCGAGAGCGTCCCCAGTGAAAGGGGGGCCGCTCGGCGCTGAAGCCACACGAGGGCACAGGCACACGCTGCCCAGTGGTGTGAGCACACACACACGCAATCCGGATAGCGACGATCAGCAGTAAAGAGGTGGAAAGGGTCTTCTGTGTGGGGTTCCAGCGATGAGGGTTTATTGAGGGTCCACACGTGGAGGGACCCAGGGACAGAAAACAAAATCGAGGCAGGGGTATAAACTTTATATATGGAACTGATATGGGCGGGCAGAGCATCAGAGCCAATGATCCGAGGGCAAGGAGGCAGAGTAAGGGCAGGGTCACCATACATGAACCAGTGAGGGAACTGAAGGGGCAGAGCAGGGGGACAGGAGCCAATGGGAGAACCCAGGGATAAGAACTTCCAGAATGAGACTGAACAAAGTAACAAGGGGAGGGAGGCCAACGGGCCAATCCAAAGTACAGAACCAGAATATATCCGCATAATAATGCAAAGCACCACAGTCTTGGGGGCGGGCCTGGATCTAGGGACTATCCCACCAATGGACCTGCACTGTCCTTGGGCCACTAGGCCCACTGGTCCTGACCAGAGCAGTTTCACACACTGCAGCACTTCATCATCTTAGTTGCCCTCATTTGGGTACTCTCTAATAGCTTTATATCTTTTTTGTATCGTGGCATCCAAAACTGCACACAGGGCTCAAAGTGGGACTGCCCCAGTGCAGAGCAGAGCAGGACAATCCTCTCCCTTGCCCAGCTGGTGATGCTGTGCCTGCTGCACCCTGGGACATGATTGTTCCCTCCTGCCAGGGAACTGCTGACTCATATTCAATCTGCCATCAATCAGGACCCCCAGATCCCTTTTCTCAGTGCTGATCTCCAGCATGTCATTCCCCAGTGTGTACACACATACAGGGTTGCCCCCTCCCAGGTACAGAATCCAGCACTTGCCCTTGCTGAACTTCATATTGTTGGTGATTACTCATCTCTCTAATTTGTTGAGGTCTCTCTGCAGAGCCTCCCTGCCCTCAAGGGAGTCAACAGCTCCTCCCAGTTTTGTATTGTCTGTGAACTTTCTCAGTATCCCTTCCAGTCCTGAGTCCAAGACATTTATGAAGATGTGGAAGAGCACAGGGCTGAGGATGGGGCCCTGAAGAGCTCCACTAGTGATGGTCTGATGTCCCCCCATTCACTGTAACCCTTAGTACTCAACCAGAGAGCCAGTTGCTCACCCAACATAGGACATGTTTATTGAGCTGCTTGCTGGACATTTTGTCCAGAAGGATCCTGTGAGAGACAACACTGAAAGCTCTACTGAAATTCGAAAAGATTGCATCAACTGACTTCCCTTGATCAACTAGGTGGGTTCCCTTGTCATAAAAAGAAATCAGGTTCAAGAAGCAGGACTTCTCCTGAATGAAGCCATGCTGGCTGTGATCTACAATTACAGTGCTCTTCAGGTGTTTTTCAACAGCTCCAGAATAATTTTCTCCATAATTTTACCATCACTGAAGTGGGACTGGCAGACCTGTATGCAATGTTATCCTTCTCGCCTCTTTTGAAAATTGGGGTAAAAATTACCTACCTTCCAGTCAACCGGGACCACTCCAAATTTCCAAGACCATTCAAAAACCACTGAGAGATGCTTCATTAGGACATTAGCCAGCTCTATGTATTCTCAGGTGAATCTAATCAGGACTCCAATTTATAGGAATCCATCTGGAACAGCAGATCCACACAAGCTCAAGGTCAGCTGGGAGTGTATCATTCTCACCAGTCATGATTCTCCAGCTCAGGGCACTGACACCTCCTTAGTCTGTCATGTGTGGTGAAGATGGAGGCAAAGAATGCCCTAAGCCTCTCCACCTTGTCCCTATCCCTGTTTCTGGGGTGACCATCCTCGTTCTATAACAGGCCAATCTAATTTCAACTAGGTTGTTAAGCTACTACCTTCATTTTTGAAAAATCACAGCAGTCAGAAAAGAAATCTGAGTGAATCTTCATTTGCTAAATTCATTGTGATAAGCCAGTTTCTTTTTCAAATTAAAATTGATATTTATTTAATTAATTAATTATATAGTTGTTTAATTCTACATAGTAGCCCAGGGTTCTTTCTCACTTTGGATAATGATATCTGTACACTGACTGTAATTGAGGTCTCATTGATGACTTGCACAAAGGTACTACTATTTCTATTCAGCTGGAAGTGTTTTGGTTACTGATTTGGGGGACCACAGTTGCTGCTTTTACAGCTTTATTCGTTATTGATTTACTATCATCCTTATAAACAGATATATAACTGGGCTTTTAAAAATTAATTTCTTGTTTCCAGCTGAGAAATTTCCAGCTTGTTTGCAGGCCCAAGACTGTCCTACAGATTCTTGTTCTGAGTGTCTAAATGAATGGATTTTCACTTTGTTCTCACAAATTCCCCCACGCCCTATTACTTCACTCTCTAAGGCTATTCATTTATTTATGTGTCATATTTCACTGCTCCCCTCTATTCAAAATGACTGCCAATTCTGTGATATCATCTAATTTCATTACCTCACTTTAACCTTTGAGCCAAGGTCAGAATCCAAGACTGAGATACAGTTACTATTCACAATACTCAATAAATTCCAAATATGACTTCTCCTAATATTTTCTCTTTAATACAACAAAACCTCTATTGTCAGGTTATACTCTATGCTCTATGTAAGCTCACATCATGTGTATTTGATTCCTCAAGACTTTAATAATTCTTCCTTAAATATTTGTTCTAAAAACTTATATGATTTAAGGGCAAGCAAACTCAGGAGTATATCTGTGTATATATTTCAATTTTTGTTCTCTTTATACGTATCAATATTTATCAAATCATTTTCAGATTTACTCATACAGTGTGATGCATCGGTTCTCCAGAGTTCTCTAAGGGAGATTATCATGCTGTTCTGTCATAGATGCATTTTTTTATAGATTCGTTGTTTTCAATTTGCGTATTATTGTTGTATATCACCAGTCCAGGTTGCAATCCTGTCTGGTTTCCTTGTCAAATATGACAAAAATATTAAGAAATCTTTATATACCTAGTTTTGAGTAATAGTCAAAGTATATTTAGTCAACATTTTATTCACAAAGTACAGTACTTGTTCTTCTGTGAGCCCGTTTTTCAAAAAAAAACTTCAGTAGATTATTCCATAAATTTATATCTTGTGTATCACTGTTTAGCCTTTAGCAAACTTTTGTGACCAACTTAGAAACTCCAGTTATTTATAATTGAAATCACAACTCAAGTTGTGTATCAGTGTATGATTGCACCATCTTAATTTAAGTCTACGTTTTCTCACGATGCAGTAACAATTTGTCCCTTAGGGGAAGGGGTTATGGTTCTCAAACACCTCCTCCACACAGAGTAGCTGGATGGTGGTGCTTTCTCCACCTGAAGTTAGCATTCTGTTACATTTTAACTTCTAGTATCTGAAGGAAATTGAGTCTTTTGATGTAGTCCCAGGTTGCTTACTCAGATGCAAAACCAAAGCCCCTCAGGTCTCTTAATATAAATGCTGAAAACCCAATAACTTAGCAGGAATTATGAGGAGATATTGAGTGAGGGATCTATTTTTAAACTACCCATGTGAATAATTCAAATTTCTTCCAAATCCTAATTTCAAAATCCTGTATAAGATTTTTTTGCCTTTATATCTTAGGCAGCTTCTAACAAAGAATACAACACTGAAATTTCAGGATGCTGAATGTTCAGTACCATTTTCTGATCAGATAAAATCATGGTACTAGAAGCAAACTGGTTTTGCCCATCACTCTGTAATAAGGATGTTTGTGTTTGATAAAATATACTCTCTTTTTCATGTTCTGTATAGGAAGATAAGGCTTTTTCTTTCCCATTTTTATTATATACTAGAATTTTTCTTTTCATTCCTTAAAAAAAATGTGTCGCATGCTATTATATAAGACCTAATAATAATATATGCATATTAATATAAAAATGACTGTGATAATGCTGATGGTGAATGTCATGAGAAAATATTAAAACTAGTAAAATATACTAAACCAAACTAAGCAAAATGTTCACAAGCATAGCAAATTCAGTGATTAATAGTCAGCAGGATTCTAGTTTTCTATGTCACCACTTGGATTTTATGTGGTGTTACTAAGCAACAAAGGTTACTCTTCAGCAACGCTTAGATGCTGTATTTGCAGCTTTAATCAAATCAGCTGCTAAGTGAACAGTATTTTTGCGTAATGTGTTTGTCAGTGATAGATAAGCAGTACAAGCAAATCAAATATATGCTAGTTTATCTTATATAGTGTAATTGTAACAAGTCTCCTTTTAGTTGGTTAAAGGGCTTTTCTAATGTACATCTCTTTATCTATAATCTATCTTATTGTAACATTCTTGGTAACAGGCATAATTCAGGCAGCATTTTAGTTTTTCTTCCAAGCTCCAAATAGTATTTTCTGAAATGTACTAAAAAAGGTTATTAAAGCTGTTATATTGATATCAAGATAAGAATAGCCCACATAAAAATATTGGAGTCAGAACTACTTTTTTATTGCTGTTACATAATAATTATTTTAAAAAACAGAATCCCATAAGACATTGTACTCCACTTTTTAATTTTATCTTCTACTTCTCCCTGCAGTACTAACAGAGAATACTAGACAAAGTAACATGACAGGTTGTTGAAAGATCCATCAGTTCTGCTGCTTTTGATATTCCGGTTGTTTCAAAAGTGAGAAGAGCTACCCAAAGAAAGCTTCTTTATTCCAGGCAGCATAGACTGTAAAACAACAATTTGTATCAGCTGCTTGCTAATAAAGCAAAGTTTGCTTCAGATAAAGCATGATGCCTTTAAAGTTGAAAGGTCATAGAGGTGAACATTTTCTATCCATCTGTATGCCACCATATGTATGGTTTTGCTCTCATATTATAATGATTCTGCAGAGATAATTGTGGAATTCCTTTTAAAAAACGCCTCCCTAGATATAGAGTTTAAAACTGTATCAATTTAAATTCTGTTCTATGATAGATTCCATGAAATGCCTAGTAGCTGAAAAAACCTGGACAAGAAGAAGAAGACATGAGGAATAAAGAAGTTCTATGTGCCATGCTTATATGTATAAAATAGTTAAGATGGTAAATTAACTTCCTCTGCTTTTGGAAGTTAAGTTTTTTCATAGATAGCATAGGAAGGATAGTAATTGTATCACTGTTATTGTTGTTATGCTAATTTTTTAGAGAATTTCTCATTAAAAATTCCTTTTAGTCTTTTCCTTCCTGATATAATTTAAAGAACCTACATTGTTTTACGGAAAGAGGGAAAAGGGAAGGAATGCAGAAGAATACAGTTCTATTATACTTCCATACAGATTTCGTTTGAAATACATGTCAGTCCATGAAGCTCAAAATCCAAGCCTTTAAAATATTGCCCCATGAGAATCCTGATGTAGCCCTTCAAGTACTGTAGACAGTAAGATTGTACTTGAACACGTTAGTGAATGTAATACATTTTCTACTTAAAGGATATGTTGCTGGTTTGTATTTTTATGACAGCATTTAGGGATGTCATTTGTGTCCTTAATGCTTCTGAGGCTGTGTGATGCAATTTATTGCAGAAGAGAGACACTATTGCAGAGATATAGCAAACCAACAAGCTAAAATTAAAAAAAAGTAAGAAGGGAAATACTGAGATTCAAAAATTATTAGATTGCAAAGGCATTCTAAAGTAGGAATCAAGAAACTGCATAACTGTCTAAACTTTAGAGGCAAGGTAGCTTATGTGTAATTTTGGCTGAGTGTGAGCTTGATGGCTTATTTTCTTGCACAAGCCTATCTCACTTTATTGAGAAGCAGAGCCTCTAATCATATTATAAAAACTACAAATAGTTTAATGCAATTTTCTAAGTGCAGTGGAAATAAGGTTAGTGTGACTTTATTGGAATAAAAAAGTTTTCAAGCTCACATTCTGAAACCCATATTCTGAAATATGGACCTCTTCACATAACTTGTGTAGGCACTACCTGCTGATTTAATGTATGCTGGAAATTAGTGATAAAAGATCTAATCTCAATCCCAGTGGATCTAATGAAATTTTTGTTGTTATGAACATTCTCAGTCTCCAGAAATTATCTTGAGCTTTAAATATTGCATTAACATTACCATTTGGATGCTTACATTTTTGCAGCCCTGGAAATATTTGTCAACATGTGGTCAATTAACACAAAGAAATCCTAATAATGTTTTTTTTTCCTCCAGCAAGTAATAAATCATATTTTAAAAAATATTTCGCTAGTATTATATCTCCCTCTACTGGTAAAATATTATTTTCCTTATGATTAATTTTGAAAGCAGACCATAATTAAAAAAGAATGCAACACGGTAGCTCCTTTCAAAAATATGGTCCCATGATGAATATTTAAAAGAGAAAAACAATAATTAGGTTTAAGTATTGTTTCAAAATTAGGTAAAGCAGGAAGTTCAGAAAAGGGTTACTGATTTATTCAAGGGAGATTGATCCACGGGGAAAACAGAACGATATTTTCAGTGCAGGGGTCAACTGGAGTTCTCACAGTAATTTCTCATAAAAACAGAACAGAAAATATGTAAATATGCTAGTAGCCTAAAAAGGTTAATAGTCTATTACAATAAAGGAAAATACCAGGAAACACAGGTTATCCCCTGGTGCCCCCTAACAATGTGAAGTAATTAAAGCTTGTGAAATAATATTAGAAGTAATGATTATTAAAAAGAAATTATGGCTGTTAAAATAGAAAACATTCACCCTTCTGTCAAAATTATTAGAAAACCTCTAGGACAGCACAACACGGATAAAAAGTATAGTAAATGTGTATTCAGTAATATACCCTCAGCATTCTGAGACAGATTTAAATGAAACAGCTCGAGAATACCTTGTCCATTATTGACTAGTAACATTGGACTCAGGAAAGAGTTTTCATTTTCCCTAGGTTTTTGCTACTGTTCCCCAAATACACACAAGAGAAAGACTGTAGTGCAGGACTCTTCTGCTTCTTTAGAACAAAGACAAACCCATTTTCTGCATAAATTTTCCAGCTAAATCACCAGAAACTAAGTACTTGAATTCCTGACTTAGGTTTTCTTAAGGTTTGCAGCATAGAGACTGCTACAGGCAACACATTTTGCCCTTGTTTTAAAGCACAGCTAGAGGAGTTGGTTGGGTCACATCTAGCTTAAATATAATATCTTCAAGATGACAGAAGTCACTCTGAAGCCAGTAAGTTTCATTTCTTCAACACAAATAAATATTTCTCCCTCCCAGGAGAGTGCTATAAAAAGCAGAAACCATGCAGAAGGATGATCCAAGTTACATTTTAGATGGATGTGTGATTTTGCAATTTTGAGTAAAGTATTTTGGTCATCACAGTGCATGAACTAATATTTTGTGACAGAATGCTCTCACTTTTCAGAATCTCCCTGTTTCATGATAGTGAAGATGTGATGAAGATGATAGCATTGATGAGGAATATGTTTTCACTGTTTCACTGTTTTTCCAGAAAGTTGTCAAAATTAAAAAAAAAAAAAAAACACCTGAACACACTTTAATAATTATCCAAAGACAGTGAAATTATTCTAAAAAAAATTTTTAAATCCCCAGAAAGTCCAAATAAGCAAGAGAGAGAAAGATTGAGAATAAAAAAAAACGAAGGAAGAGGGGTGGAAAGGACAGAAAGATAGGGACAGAAGCAATAAGTCCAAACAGAAACACAGAATGTTCCACATGAACATCAGGAAACTCCTTTTTTTT